>JAZHYW010002834.1:0-67500 GCA_037355805.1 Ixodes ricinus
CATCCACGGTGTGGGCTTCTTTTTTTTCCTCGAACATTTTGTTTTGTTGAGGCATTTGGCGATATTTACAACATTTCTTTTTTACGATTAACATTGAAAAAAACAAATGTTGTCGACGAAACATCGCTAAACTAAATCATATGGGACTCTATTTACGGATGTGCATGGGAGATAGCGGGGCTTGGGTTGCCGGCTGCAAAGCGGCGTGTACGGGGGCAGAAAGGGGGGGGGGGGGGCTAAGTGGGTTAATAGTTTTGTAATTAGCAGTCGCACACTGTCGCCGCGAAGCGGCGTGAACGACAGGCGGGAGGAGGGGGGGAGGTTATATACACGGCGTTGTCTGAATCCGAAATTTAAGTTCCCGCGCGTTGCCGAGCAGCCAATCGGGCGTGAGCGTCGTTGCTAGGGGGTCTATCGCCTGCGCCGAAAAAAGTTAGTGATGGACCGAATCTGCCGAACTTCAGATTTGGCAATGTTCCGCACATGCCGAAATTCAGAAGTAAAGTTCGGCAAATGTCTGCGCTCCCGCACGAACGCGACGGGGCCATGGATCGCAAATGGACGCCGCGCAGTCGCGCTTTTACCATCGTACAGTTTAGTAAAACCAGCGGTTACGGCGAGGTGTGGAGTAGGCGACACGGTAACTGTGCGTTTGTGAGGTGTTGCGGGTGTGGTTCTCTTCAATATTTTCTGCCTCAAGAACAGAAGATCGACCAGTAATTTACGCAGTCCACTGCGCAAGTGACAAATGATGCGGTGCATTCTGGATAACGTGAATTTCATTTGACATTTCCATTGATGAAACGAGGTAAATTCTGTTTCACCTTATGATGTACCACAGGAATGGCTACAAGCGCGAGCTCCTTGCTCTAGGGCACATCTCGGCGGCACAAGATCTCGTGCGTTAAGAGCAGCTCCCAACGCTATGAGCTCGCGCTTTTAGCCTTCTCATGCGGTACAGCATCAGGTGAAAAGGAGTATAGTTGAAACATTGACTGACAACTGACAATTACGCTCAGTGTTCGCAGCCCACTGCCGTCAAACGGGGCAGAGTCACGAGAGCTTGCCAGAATGCATGGGATGCAGGTGGCATCCTCGTCATAATGTGATACATGTTTTCCCCCTTCTTTTCTTTCCTTTTTACGCACTTTTATATATCGGTTTTGTTTTTTCACATGTGGTGGCGAGCTGGCAGGCGCTCTGTGTAAGGGTTTTCACCTATCTGCCTAGCCCGGGCCGCACACCCCTACATGGGCCTTTTCCAGTTTGTGCAAATAAAATTATTATTATTGTTATTATTATTATTATTATTATTATTATTATTATTATTACACTGCTATTTCCGGCTCACAAGTAGTTTGCCAAAACAGAATAATATTGATTTTTAGTTCGCGTTATTTCGCTATTTTCATGTATCTGCATTAAATTAAACACAAAACTATCATGCTCGACGTTGCACATCCGACATTCCTAACTCTCCCCATCTTTCTAAACGTCCGTGTGTTTCCTAACACCAGAAACCGGAATTTTAAAGGTTAAAAACGGCACGTTGTGAATATGGAACGCACACCTTCATGCAAAGCTGACGTCAAGTGACTCAAATCGAAAAACATGCATATTTACAATATTGTTACCTCTTCTGGTGAAGGCTCAGCAACCGTTGCATTCGTTTTCGCGCACGAAACGGCGACTCCCAGAGAAAGTAGGAACGCAGTGATTGCCTTTATTTTAACAATGTAAACACACTTGCAGGTGTGCGCTGATGAAGTCTCAAAATCAAAACTCTGGTAGCCTGATTCGTGACTGCGCCGGCGGCGGCTACTACCCAACTTCGTTGTCACGCCACTTTCTGGAAGCAGTCACTAAAATTGCAAGTAAACACACAAAAGCGACACCGACACACTTATCTTGCAGAATATCACCTTATTTACTAATATGTATGTCAATAGGTACTACATGTTGTATTCAAGTAAAAAAAAACTTAAACCTTTTTTTTTGTGAGAAAAAACTAAATATCAACGTTAAGTCTAGGAAATAGCTAACGTAATACCTGTTCACAAAACTGGTGATCGCCAACTAATAAGTAATTACCGTCCCATCTCTCTTGTTCCATCTAAGCTCATGGAGCATATACTTTACTCAAATATAATAAACTTTCTTGACTCTCATAACCTTCTTTTTGAACATCAGCACGGATTTCGTAAATCTTACTCTTGCGAAACCCAGCTAACCGCCGTCCCTACTGATATTTATTCAAGCTTCGATTTGAATATTCAGACCGACGCCATTTTCATTGATTTCTCCAAAGCATTCGACAAAGTACCACACCAACGTCTTTTAACAAAGCTTAACGATATTAATATTCATCCCTTTGTTGTTAAGTAGATTTCTGAATTCCTAATTAGCCGTAAGCAATATTCCTCCGTTAACAACGTAAAATCTCTCACCTCTACCGTAATGTCAGGTGTCCCCTTCTGTGCGGCTGTTCGCCGACGATTGTGTCATTTACCGACCCATTCTTTTATACCATGATCATCATGCTCTCCAGGAAGACATTGAGTCTGTAATCCATTGGTGTGAAAAATGGCAGATGACGTTAAACTTCAATAAATGTAGATCCCTATCATTTTCCCGCAGTTCGCGTGCCACACCATTTCCGTATTACCTAAATAACACTCAAGTAATAGCATGCTCATCTTATAAATACCTGGGTGTACATCTCACCTCTCACCTATCATGGACTACTTACATAACTTCTGTTATTTCTGATACTAACCGTTCTCTCGGATATTTGCGCCGTAACCTCAAACTTGCTACACGCTCCGCAAAACGACTAGCGTATACTACTCTTATAAGATCGAAGTTAGAATACGCCTCATCTATATGGTCCCCATGGCAGTCCTGCCTTCCAAATAATCTAGAATTCGTCCAAAACAGAGCCCTTCGTTTTATTTATAACAACTACTCACCATATACCCGCATATCAGGATTACGCCAATCAGCTAACCTTCATTCACTTTCCCTTCGCCGCCGAGTATCACGCCTTTCTCTCCTCCATCAAATTTTTTTATCACAATAGCCACCTCAAAGAATCACTGCTATCACCTCTCCATCGTATTTTCCCGCGTCTAGATCACCTATGTAAATTACGTCCAATTCGATCATCAACTGTTTCTCACCAGACTTCCACACTACCATTGGCCATCGAGGATTGGAATTCACTATACCACATAACATCGTTTCTATAAGTCATACTACTAACTTTGTTGAAGCCATTACCCTCTCTTTATATAACCTACCTAGCTAGCTTACAGTGCTATAATTGTGTTTACTGTTCTATTTGTTTTTGTTCTATTGACACCCCCTTGTATAATGCCCCACGGGCCCTCAAGGAAAATAAATGATGATGATGATGATGAACAGTGTATTTTTGCCACCTTATGCCCGGGGTAAATGTTCGGCCCTTCACTAGTAGAATTTCTACTCCGACAAGACCCAGCCTGTCGTGAGTTCCGACGATGTAAGAGACTTTAGCAGTGTAGTTGAAGACGACAAGGTGTACCAGGTCTACTGGGCCGGAGACGCGCGATCAAAAGGATCGTTCTACGACGCGAAAGTACTCTACATGGCTGGTGAGTAGAACTGAAGTGCGGCGATTGATGTACGAGTGCTTTGCATAACAAGCTGAAGGCTTAACTTCATATGCAGTCGAAGCATTCTTTAGAGCGAAGCGCTCATTGTCGCAATCTCGCGCTGCAATACTAAAATGCTCCTGACTCGGTCCGAGAGGTTTGCGCCAGAAGGTTTATACCTTTCTATCTGGCATGGGCTATTGGCCTTACCGCTGTGTCGCACCTCATTATTATTGTTTCATGAAGAGTGCAGACAAAAACATCCGCGAGCGTAGTTCAGATATGTCTGCTGCTCGCGTTCGTCCGTGGAAGCCAGGGCTGTCTGTCGTAGCATGCATGCTTGCTCTCTAGCTTCAACGGAGTCGCATAGGTTTTGTGAATTAAAGTGTATACGGTCGTCCCGAAAGGTTCAGACATCGAGGGCGTTTCTTTGAAACATGCTTACGGTACATGTGGTCCCGTTTGTAAACGAATGTCCCTTTTGCCTGAAAAACGCAAATTTCAAAAGGGAAAAAAAAAACAAAGGACGGGTACACACTTTTCCTGACTTTTGATGTCATGAATTACATTCATTTTAAGGGCTTGTGAACCGTTTCACAGCCATGCCAGATGGCCACCTCGGCTTGTGAACCGTTTCATAGCCATCCAAGATGGCCAACTCGGAATGTGAGCTTTATATAAAGAGTAAAGCTATACGCACTCCGGAGTGCACTTCGGACGGAAATGGCTATACGCGCTCCGCTAAACTCGTATAAAACGAATGGTCAAATCGAGTTTTCTAAGCGATGGCATAGTATAGGGGTTAAGGTTAATAAAAAAAAAGGGTTTAAGGTGTCCGCTTTCTACGCAAGTGGACGCGGGTTCAATCCCCGATGAACCTGCTTTTATTTATTTTTTCTCGAACATTTTGTTTTGTCCAGGCATTTGGCGGTATTTATGAGTGCGTATAGCCATTTCGTCCGTAATGCACTCCGGAATGCGTATAGCTTTACTCTTATATAAATGCTGCCCCTGTTGATGAAATTCCCTTGGCAGTGGCAGTCAGACGTCATCTGATGGACCATCAGGGCACGTTCCACCAGGGTTGCTGACTGGCAGTCAGTGTCCCAAATTACGTATCTTGATGTAATTTTCAATAGGGAAGGAAGGTGTTGATTGGCACTACGGCCTTTCTATCAAGGAGGTGTTAATTGGCGCTATGACCTTCCTATCAAGGAGGTGTTGATTGGCACTATGGCCTTCCTGTCAAGGAGGTGTTGGATGGCACTACGGCCCTCCTATCAAGGTGTTGGTCAGAATTACGGCCTTCCTATCAAGGAGGTGATGGTCAGCATTACGGCCTTCCTATCAAGGAGGTGTTGGTCAGCACTTCGGTGTTCCTTTCAAGGAGATGCTGGTAATTTGCGAACACACAGGAAGTGACCGCGCAAGGGGCCATAGAAGTAAAGTGGACAATGCGAATGAAGTTCGGGGAACGAAGCCAGAAAATTACAAGACCATCAAGAGGAGTAGGCGAGGCAAGTGAAAGAAGGCAGCGTGAAAGAAAGCGAAGCCTTAGTGGAAGCGAAGCTCCGAGGCAGAAAGAGGAACCCTGTCACAATGGGAGACGAAAGGCCACTACGCACAGTTGCGTTTGAGAGCGTTTGAGTGCGTTTGACGGCGATGTGGCTGGGAGAAACCTGGACATACCTGCTTGTCATGCCGCGTGCCAAGCTATTCCTTGAATTGGATTCCACACATTTGTTTCTCAGCGAAACGTAATCAAACGTACTCGAAGGCTCTCAAACGCAACTGTGCATAGGGTCCTGAAGAGTGTTGACAAAAGAAGGGCTAAAAAGCGACCTGTAGCTTCGTTTCAGCCAAAGTCCAGACGCTGCCGATGCTACAAGTGCGAGCTCCGGGCTTTCAGCGTCCCTGCCAAGCACGCGTGCTGGTGCAGTGCAAGCACTCTTCAGGGCCACATGCTCGCGCTTGCAGCAACCGCTGCGTCTGGACTTGAGCCGAAACCAGGTATAACAAGAGTTGCGAACGAGGGGGAAGAAAAAAAGGATCGAGATACACCTAAGAACGTGTTATGAGTCGTGAATGCGAAAGCATGAATGTCGTTCTTGCGCGCGTTCTCGTGAAGTGGCCGCGCCGCGCTCGGAAGTATGCTCGAGCGGGTTCTATCTGGGAGGCCCCGCCAGCCAAACGCTTCCTTTTCCCGGCGCGCCCCCGGCGCGGCTTTATCTGGCGCGGGCACGTAGCACCCATGGCGTGGCCCTCCTTGCAACTGACGCGCCTCGGCCAATGGGAGCCTCGTTCCTTGTAACTATGACGCGCGTTAGGCAATGAAAGCCCAATTCAAGAGATTTCGGCTTCACATAGTCAAGTGAATTTATTTACCGTTTGGCTCGGCTTTTTGCGCGGCTTTAAAGGGATACTACAACGAAATTTCGGCGCTTATTTTTTGGTCTATATGTGTTCAAAGGAGCAGTATCACATTGAAAGCTCCAATATATCGTTAAAAATGTCACGAAAGGAATTTTAAAACGAATCAAACGATTAGCAAAGAGCACCTGGTGGATGTCGCAAACGCCTCGTTTGTAATGCTCGTCTGGGAACCTTTACAGCTAGTGACGGTCACTGTCTCGGCTCCGGCCAAGACAAGAGAAGAGATGAAGGATGAACTCCCCTCTTCCCGAGAATCCCTTTTGTGTGTCCAAGAAGTCGCTATTGTCCCCCTACAAGATTATAGGAGATTAACTCGTAACTCAAAATTCGTACAAAAGCAGCCGCTTCGGTGGCTGGAAAGACTAGGCCATCCCTCGACGTCAGCCTCGCCGTAGCTTTGTTCGTCCCGAGATGAACTACGTCACAATTGCGTTGGATGTCACGCGCTGTCCGCTGGCTGTTCTCCGAGCGCTTGCCAGAGTGGGCCCTTTATAACATAAAATACAGCCACCAGGCTCAAAATACAAACGTGCGATTGTCATTCACGGATATTGTGGATCATATTCAACCTATTTTTGAACATGACGGATATATTTAAAATTTCGTTGAAGTACCCCTTTAAAGGGATACTTCAACGAAATTTGAAATATTCCCGTCATGTTCAAAAATAGGTTGATTATGATCCACAATATCCGTAAATGACAATCGCACGTTTGTATTTTGATCCTGGTGGCTGTATTTTTCGTTATAAACGGTCCACTCTGGCAAGCGCTCGGAGAAGGTCCAGCTTAGAGCACGTGACATCCAACACAATCATGACGTAGGTCGTCTCGGGACGAGCAAAGCTACGGCGAGGCTGACGTCGAGAGGATGGCCTAGTCGTTCCAGCCACCGAAGTGGCTGCTTTTGTACGAATTTTGAGTGACGGGTTAATCTTCTATAATCTTGTAGGGGGACAATAGCGGCTTCTGCAACACACAAAAGGGATTCTCGGGAAGAGGGGAGTTCGTCCTTCCCCTCTTCTCGTCGTGGCCGGAGGCGGACACGCACCGTCACTAGCTGTCAAGGTTCCTAGACGGGCATTACAAACGAGGCGTTAGCGACATCCACCAGGTGCTCTTTGCTAATCGTTTAATTCATTCTAAAATACCTTTCCGAGACTTTTTTAACAAGATATTGGTATGTTCCATGTGATACTGCTCCTTCGAACACATATAGACCAAAAAATGAGCGCCGAAATTTTGTTGTAGTATCCCTTTAAAGCTGGTATGCCTCAGATCGACGGTTTCACTTCGCTCCATTAGGAGAGTGGAATTTATCTGCCGTTTGGCGCGGCAGCTGATGATGTCGGCTCGCTCCTTGGGACAGTAAATGCAATAAAAAGTAGAGTACGTTGGACGAATGTGTGTCGCAGTAAATTGCTCGTGCTTTTATTTATATATTTATTTTTGTCTACAGCCAGCATTCTGTGTGCACAAGGTAGGAAATACATCCACACATAATCGTAAATGAAATTTAAAAGAAAGAATTATGACTGTGCAATGCTAGCACGACTCGACAAAGTGCCGAAGCGTTGCGTCGCTGAAAACAGTGATCATGAACAAAAACACGTTTAGGGAGTTTATTTTATTATCTTAGTATAAAAAAAGAATGATGTTTCATACATAGTTCCGCACAATGGTTATATGATTGACAGATGATGTTTGTTTCCCGGAGACGTGGCTTCGTTAATGGCCGAGTAACGTCGTAACAACCACGAACAATGACGTAAGAATACTTAGGTCGATCTATTTTATTCGGGTTACTAAATCCTTCAGCCATGACCAAACATATAATTTGAAAATTCGAAGACATAAAACTGTACCAGTTGTACGGAAAGCGCGATACCTTTTTTTCTTTTAGCTCACCTGACGCATATTCAGAATCCGGGGTCACACTGCTCATACGTGATACAGAAGAAAGTCTGCAAACACGAGTTGCTGCAATCTCCGTGGTTCGAATGCCGCGTGCCAAGTTTCTCCTTGCACTGAATGCCATGCTGGCATTCGAAGCACGGATCTCGTGGTGACTCGTGTTCGAATTGTTTGCAAACTGTCTTGCAGCGTGACCCCGGCTATTCGCGGCGAGAAATTCGGGTATCGCTTCCTGGTGGAATTTTTCACAACCCAGAGTGAGGATACATCAAATTCCTCTGGTGGTGAAAGCACGTGCAATGCTTCTATGTGTCACGGGTAGCTATTGACTAGACGCACGTAACGCGGGAAGAAGCCGACCACCCTGCGCCCCCCCCCCAGAAAAAAAAACAGAAAAAAAACAGTGACCTTTATGTTGGCCGTATGGTCACACAAGCCATAGAATATGTCCCCGCACGCGCCCTTTGCCTGCGATGTCTGCAGGGACGCATGGCTCGTTGTCCTGCGTCACGCTGCGTGAGCACATGCACTCGGTACACTATCCACTATGAAAATCAAAATTTAACCCAGGGATCCTGGGTTCAATTCCCACCCCTGCCCGTTTTGATCTGGATGAGCATCGTACCGGCGTGCGGTCGTGTATCACTAATGCGTAATGCACGTTAAAGACCCCAGGCTAGCGGTTGTACTGCACTGGCTAAATTGCTCATCTACAGCTAGGAGAGAAGTCGCCCGTGGAGGCAGACTACGTTATAGGTTGTATAGACATACACGCACCGCAATTTTGTTTAGAGCGCAGCTCTTAGGCGCCCGTTTCCGGCTTGAGCGGCGTCGCCGTCGCCGTTGGCTTAACCGCGCGTTGCATTATGGGAAACGTTCCATAATGACGTCACACGTGACGTCACGTCTGACGTCACGAGGGTCACAACTAACGTCACGAGGCTCACAAATGACATCACGAGCGTCCTGCGCGTTGCATTATGGGAAACGTCCCATAATGACGTCACACGTGACGTCACACGTGACTTCATGAGCATCCTGCGCGTTGCATTATGGGAAACGTCCCATAACACAACGTGCGGGCCTCACTCGTGACCCGCGCGTTGCATCATGGGACGTTTCCCACAGTGACGTCACACGAGACGTCACCCGTGACGTTATGAGGGTCACAAATGACGCACGACAGGTCGCGAGGGCTACGGAGTGACGTCATGAGTGACGTCGCGAAGGTCACTCGTGAAGGTCACGGCGAAGGTTACGACCTTCACTCGTGAAGGTCACAACCTTTAGGGAGAGCCTTCATGAGTGACGTCACTGAGAGTCTACTACGGTCACCAGGGTCACGGAAAAGAAGGGAGGAGGAGGGAGGAGGATAAGAGAAGGAGAAAGAGAGCTGGAGGGAGGAGGACGAGTGCAGGAGGAGAGGGTGTGGAGGAGGAGGAAGGGCGAATTCCCTCCTCTTCGTAGCCCTTCCCTCCTCCTCCTCCTCAAGAACTGCGCTCTATTTCGGAATTACAGGGAGTTGTAAACGTTACGAAAATTAAAAAGCGCGAAAGACAAGGACCAGAGGAGGCTCGGTACCTTCTGCGTCATTTGTCTGTCCTCCAACTTGATGACCCATTCTTGATACCCAGCTCAGAAGCAATGATTCATTACCTGAAAGACGACTCAACCCAAACCCGATATGGGTTCTCCCTAGATGTTGAAGGCTTATTTTATTCAATACTACACAGAGAATTGTTTGACTTCGTCAGCGAATGCATCGACTCCAATGAGCCCTAGGTTTTCAGAACACCTGTGGCATACCGGTGGCGTCTTTCCTACAGCATTTGGAGTTTTATTTGTGCTCGAAGTTTGTCACGTTTTCAGGAGAAACTTACATGCAGAAAAAAAGGAATCTGCATCGGGTCATGCGTAGCTCCCATTTTGTGTGACATTTTTCTTTCAAAGTGTGACAGGGGCATATTCCAGGGTTGGACCTCCTATCCAGTCGCACGCATATTCAGCTACGTTGACGACTATCTTGTGCTCATGACAAAAATGCCTGACGCGAACGACATCAACATCATCAAAATTTGACACGCAAGTATCAAGGCTCCAGGCGTCAGGCCACCCCACCTCCATCCTGTCCGACGTTGTTGAATGGATGATAAAACCAAACAGAACAAGCAAGAGAAGTAGAGAAAGAAGAAGTCGACCGGCGATCGTCCCTTATATCCACTGCATCTCTCATCACTTCAAGAGAATCGCCTCTAAATACGATGTGCCGGTTGTGTTTTCAGCCCCCGACAAGCTAAAAAAGCTCTGCCCCAAAGTCAACACCCCGCGCACAAAGCCTGACAAATGCGAGTATTAGGCACTGCAACAAATACGTCAGCTGTTGCAGCGGGGTAGTGTATTTGATCCAGTTCACTTGTGGGAAGGTATATGAGGGACAGTCGGGAAGATGTATCAACGTAAAGCTCAGAGAATATGCGCTATCTCTAAAATCTTCTCCGTCGGAGCATCTCGCTCTACATGTGAGGGACTGCGGATGCGCCCCGCTACTGTCCAGCACAAGGATCCTGAGGAGGTGTCCAGATAAGCGAACTCGAGAGATTCTTGAGGCTGAAGTCATTGCGACCAAAGGAGACGCCTGCATCAGTGCTCCATCGGTGACTTTGTCATCAAAAGAATTAGAGTACATGAAATGTTTTCCTTAGATATTCTTAATTTGCTTTACCTTCCTCTTTCATTTTCTTAATATATTAACCGTTATTTTTTCAATGTTACTTTAATCATGCCCACCATTTTCTTTTGTTTTTACTAACTTCCTTTTTACCTTTTTTAGTTCTCAGCCTTTTCAGATCCTTTCACTGCTTTCTCATCAATATTTGTAACATATAACGTTAGGGTTCTTCGTGTTCCTCATCTTCCGAATTAAAACGTCAGTTGCGAGTAAGCGCTTGTCCTATGTAGTCTCCCTCTTGTCCTTGTCTTTCGCGATTTTTAATTTTTGTAATGTTTAATCAACTAGGCCAACAAAATATTTTGCTACAGTTGTAAACTTCTTTCATTTTTTCAAAACATAACCGCATGGGTAGCACTTGCACTACCCATAGTGATGAAAACAGAAGCGCCCCCAGCGAGCTTCTTGCCGCGAACAGGCAACCGGACTAAAGTAACTGGACGTGCGGCTCCAATAGAACATCTGCATATTCGGACATATATTGTTTGTATTTTGGCTGTTAACAAAATACTTTAATCTTTAAAAAGGTAACATTCTATGGACCTGACAATTTTAGCTTAGCTGTGGCTCTATATTTTGGCAAGCAACCTAGTCTGGTAGCCACGAGACTGAGTATTTGAAATATTTAATATACTGGGAAATAATCTTTAAAGCGATGTTTTGTTTTATCATATTGTTTAGAAATATGATGGTGACAACTATGCCTGGAGAAGGTTACACCGTCAGAAACCGGGTAAAAGTGTTTCCTGAAGGCGGTAAGTGGTCGTTTGGCTAATGGTTACCAACAATACGCACGTGAAAGCTGTGACTTTTTGTAATCCTTATTTGGCCACAAAATGCACACCAAAAAATAACTGACCTGTCTTCGGCTTAATGTGTTTTTTTTTGTCAAGAGGTGCGTTTTATATAACGGGGAGTTTTACAGTAGTGATCCCAGAAGCTATGCCTAATGAAATAAATCAGCGTCGTCGCCATGCGCAACCTAGTGCGCGGTTTGGGTACGGCGCAAGCAGTGTGGCGACGACGGTATTTCTTTCGGCATAAAAAAGCTCTCCGGTACGTTATTCTAAAAGTTGCTGATATTTTCTTGGGAATATCCGCTCAAGCCACATCACAGCCGTTATTGCATCACTTTGCGAGCGCACAGTTTACTCAAGCGACCTTTGTACGCTGTAAATATTTTTTTTATCCATTACCAATGTGAAGAAGTTTTGCTTCCGTGACTGGTCCGAGAATGTGAGAGCAGTCTGAGCCCAGGAGTTGTGATCGGCTGAAAAGCATCCCGAATGGCTCTGGCGGCGCGCCACCAGAGCTATTCTGGTTGGATCGAGGTCAGAGAAGAGAGGCGCCCACACCATTTCGCCAGCTTTTATCTGGCTGGCGCGGATCGACGTACTGGGGTTGAGATGGTCGCGGCTGTTTCTATCTGCGCATGGAGGGGATGCGTTTTAAATTTTTGGGGCATGCGTGAAAAAAAAAAATATAGAGCGAACTGTGACCTTGAACGTTCTGTGTAGCGCTGTGCTCAGACAAGCTGAACATGATTGAAAACTAAGGTTGACTGCTGCTTGCGATGTCCATGCGAAATGCGCCTAGGATCCGCACCGTAACGCCAATGTCTTGCCGCACGCTTTCAGTAAGTGGGCAAATTGGCAGCTTATTCATTGCAATCAGACCACTAACTAGGATGTTTATCATGAAGCACTCACTAGTGGGCGTAACTTTGATTTTATACCCTACCGAAAAAAACAGGTTAAAATGGATTATGGAACAGGAAAATCAAACTGGATTTCTTGCTGGAAACCTGAAATCCAGTCTGCAAACTGGACTTCAGGTTTCCAGGAAGAAATCCACGAAAATAATCCCTGGAGAAGGGGAACATGAGAGACGAAGGACAAACACAAATCTCCAAACACAGCTAACTGACTGGTGCGCGACCGAAAAATTCCGCCTGGTCCGGGTATCGAACCCGGGACCTCTCCATTTCCAGCGGAGCACTCTACTAACTGAGCTAATCATGGGTTAAACGTCAGTAGAGCAAACGGGTTTTGTCAGCTGCCACCAGTTCAACACCAACAAGGGTTAGATTTTCCTGTTCCATAATCTAGTTTAAACTGTTTTTTTTGGTAGGGTAGCGCACAAGTGCAGACACAATTTTTACAGGCACACAAAAATGAAACACTTACGCAGCGCTAACAACTTCTTTTTTTTATTTCGTCGTCGTGTACTATTTTTTTTTTCGACGCGCTAAAGAAAAAGAAGAGTTCAAATGATCGATGATGTCTTCTTTACCTTGCGGTTAAGTAGTGTAACTCTTTCTCTGGCAAATTTAGCGACGGGTTGCTAACACCCTTGTTGTTTAGCTGCTTTATATTTCCGGCTTCGATAATGTTCGTAGTGATCTGATTACTGTTCCTGCCTTGTACTATGCAGCTGGTTAGATATGCCATGCAACCGCAATCGCGGCAGGAACTTCCTAGGTGTTCAGAATTGGCTTTGATAATGAAGTTATTGTGTTTTCTAAGTCGGCCATTAAGACACCGTCCAGTCTGCTCTATGTAGTCTCTTCCACAAGAGAGAGGAAAGGAGTAAACCATTCCTTTTGCACAAAAAACAAAGTGGGTTCGGTGTTTCTTGGTACAGGCGGGCGTACTTGGGTTAATCTGTTTGGACTTTTGTCGGCGTTTGGAGACCGTTTCGCTTGTGGCTTCCTCTCCTGTTCGGTGTTCGGGCGCTTGGCTCCAAGTTCTCAACTGGTTCCAAATTTGCCGTGGAGTCTGACGATCCCCAGTTCCGTGGATTGTTCCGGCGACACAATTTTTCCAAGTGAGAAAAATGTATTCGTGATATTAAGGACAAGATAGTGAGAAATTTATGTAAGATAAAACAGCAAATAATCTAAACCAAATGTATTTGCCAGATACCGAAATACTACCAAAAGTAACTGAAATGAACTATCTTGAGCATGGTATTTAAGATCGGCACAAGTCTGGTGAGATCAAAAGGTTGTAAACATTTCCTAAAACTGGAGAGAACATTGCCTCACCATGCACCCCTTCTCTAACTTTGTCAGAGATGGAGCTGTATTACTCAGTCAGAGGTTCAAGAAGAGAGTAGTAGATATTTCAATTAATTCTTTTAACGCGTCATAAAAGAGTAAACTAGGATTAAATATTGATAAAAAACAAGAGTTTTTAGCCAGCGCTAGTGAAAATTGTTTCTCTGCTCTTGTGCGCCGTAACATCGGATGTGTGAACAACCAACTGGCCCAAAGTGCAGTTCTAATTAGCGGGCGCACAAAATCACGCTGGTAGCACCGGAGACAGGAACGATGTAAATCAATATTATTACACATTAAAAAAAGGGTGCACAGAAATGTACATTCCACTGCATCTCTTTATTTAAACTTGCACCAAAATGCTTATTTGTTAGGTATTTATTTCAACGACTAAGAATTATTTTTAAAAAAAAAAACTTTTGAAATAAAGAAGCAGTTTTTGGGAATAAGGGTATTGTCTGTAGTGTACGTAAAATTGCGTGCACTGAGTGATAGGTAGAGACATTTAGTTACTTAGTCTCTACTAATAATATTTGAGATATTTGCCTTAACTGGCACATTTGAATTAGAGATTTGTTACCTATCTTCAAACTGTGTTATAGCTGTTGTTAAGGTTTATACATCTTAAATTTGTTTCAAGTTGCACACTGCCAAATGTAAGTCGTGGGGAGGCTAAGATACCGAAACTGCATGCGACCGCAAAGAGCGACAGAAGTCTTACCCGGAAGTGACATCTGCTTCCGCAGCATGCAAGGCAGCCAACGTTACTAAAACCCTCAGTTGGGAAACTCACCACCTGAAAACCCGGGCACGCTGGCGTCCAGCGATACCGAGCTTTCAAATACGATAACAGCGCCACCCTTTAGCGACGGGTTGAAACATGAAAGCCGCTTTACATAGCTAATGCGAGATGGCCCCACGAGATGGCGCCACCGGCCCTTGTGACGTGCAGACGTGCAGTTCGCCGAGTGGACGCTGCGGGAGAAATGGCGGCGTTGCGGTCCTCATTAGCTCGGTTCTCGAGTACGGATCGGAGCCACTTTTTTAAAGCAGGCTCTATGGCAGTTTCCTCAACTGAGGGCTTCTAGTTACGTTGAAGGCAGCGGACGTGGATAGTGTAATAGACCATGTGCAAAATGTAGAGTGCCATCTAGTACCTCGCCGAGAACTACGTCCGCCATCTTGGTAGCGGGGAGAAAACGAAACCAGTGACCCGACCGGCAAAAAACCCACGTAAACAAGCGACCGCGCTTCGTACGAGAGGAGGAGGGAGGAAAACTTTAGTTGCCTTAGGGTGATATGCGATGCCAACGCGTTGCTGCGTTTCTCTGCGAATGCAACGATAAACCTTCGATTCGTGCGTGACGTGAACGTAAAGGTAAATCACATTTTTTTCTTATTTGTCACTTCGAGACGCAGCTTTTGACAAAAACAATCGGTGACAACGCGAAGAAACATGCGGACGTTATCGCGCACCTCGAAACCATTTACAACTACTGAACTAGGCCCTAATCTTTTCACGAAGTTGTACCGATATTGTTTCCTGAACTTGTTTTTTTTTCCTTCATGCACGTTGTAGCGCCGGCCTGCGTTTTTCTTGATGCGAAAGCAGGTCAATGTATGCGGACGAGACCAAGGCTGTCAAGCGAGGCATAAAGATGACAGTTTTAATAATCTACGCCACCAACCATAATTGAAGATGCGTATGGTTAACAGTAAACAACAAAAGCTGAAAGCATCACAGAGCCCTCATTTTAATGTCACATATAAAAAAGAATATTACTTTGGACAGCCAGGAAACAATCTCAATGCTTTGCAGCGATTTCTACACACTTGATCTGGCGTCGGTAAACGAGGTTTGTATAACACGTGTAAAACTAAACAAACTGATGGGCTGCGGGGCGATGTTAAGATGTGCGTATTTATTACTCAGTTAGCGGGACACTCGGCAAATTTGGCGTCGTCGACCGCGCTCCACATCGACGCGGGCCATATTCGGCACTCCGCCAAAACATTCCACATTGACGTCACGCTGCTGACGTCACGCCGCGCATCACGTCACCTGGCGTCAGCCGACATCATCAGGTGACACAGTCATGTCAAGTCACGTTGCACAGCGACGCCACGCGGCCTAATGACGTCAGCCGACACGTGAGTCACGTCATGTCGTGACGTCACGTGACATTCAGACGTCACGTGACAGTACGTCGTCACGTGACATCATGTGGGCGCGAAGAAACATAAACAAGAAACTGCTCATCATGGAAGCAGTACAAGCAAAGCATTTTGATTAATTACGCCAGAAGGGTTCTCGGCCGACAAAATCAATAAAGCTAGGTGGACGTTAAGCTGGCGAAACCGCGGGCGTGCAATTAGGCGGAAACACACGCTTGAAACTGGAGTACGCGCCTGTGGAAATGTTCGTCAGTGATCGCAAAGCTTGGTTAGTTCGTGTTCAATAGCGCATCGCATAACGACGTTCGGGCAGTCACACCAACGACAGGAAACGGCTCGGGCATACACGTGCAGTTTCGTCGTTCCCTCGATTTCAATCTCGGGCGCGCGATTTTCGAAGTGCTTTTCAAGTACCACGGAGCACTCTGAGTTTGTGCCCAACAAAGATGGTTTCGCCTGTTCACGGAATGCTTTCTACTTAATACACTCTCGTTGGTTCCAAAACACTATGGAATTTTCCTCCGGTGTGTTACTGGGTTTAGTACCAAACGCCTATGCGGACTCTCTGGTGCGCTCTCGTACATATTTTCCGACATGCAACCTGAGCGGCTCCGACTTCGCACCCTCGACTGTCACAGTGTTTCACTTGACGGGCTGCGGAAGTGCCCCGACTTTTAGATGCGGAGCATCTCTTGCTCGGGCCTATGTCCCGCGGCCTTGGCGTCGTAGTCCGCAGTCACACTACGCACGCGCAACTCTCCTCCTTCCCTCTCTCTAACAGCTGCGCGTTACTCTCTCCGCTCTCTCTCTTCTACCAGCTGCGTGCACTGCGCGTGCGTTCGCTTCGTACTCACACCGCGCGCGCACGCGCAACTCTCCTCCTCTAGTCTCCTCTCCTTCAAGTGTGAAAAAAATAAATAAGCGGCGAGCGTTCCAAGTTTCTCTGCCGCGAGCCGCGACGAAGGCTGCGTAGGGGGTAACGCTAGGGCAGTCGGTGGCGCCATCTCTCGACGTCAGCACGCAACTGACTCTTTCCTCGGAACCAACACGATGCTCCGCATCACCCCATGGATTCCCCTGGGAAGATGGTGTAATTTTTTATTGGTACCTGGAAGGCCCTCATTACAACGAGGAATGGGCTGCTGAAAAAGAGATGCGGAGAATTCGACCCGCCTTGCGTTTTTTAAGGAAGCAGAGAATTGAGGCGGCATTATTTGAAACACGAAAGGTGTGCCTCATACATTCTATTATAAATGCTCATCTTGTTTTTCGTCCGTACCTTCTGAACGGCGGGATGAACCGACTCGCGAACGCACGTTTTGGTCGCTCAGGCCACTTGATTGCATAAGTAACAAAGCAAAATTCCAAAGAAGAAAGAAACTTGCCCGTTCATACGACCCTTTTTCCCACGTTACAATATAAGAAAAACCATATGACATATTGTACGAATTTTCTTCAAGGAGGAACGGACAGGTAACCACGATATTTCGCCGCGGGGTCTACTATACTTACCCTGTCAGACGGCACCTAGTGGCGTTGCCTTCTTTCACCTCTCTTTAATAAATTTCCAAATAGCGATACATTCAATCAAGTAATGGGGCGCCCGGCGCCGACTCTTTCATTGTTTTATCTGTACACTACCTGATTTGGACACGATTCTCCATATTAGTCTTTCGTAGGGTATTATGCAATATGAGTCGTATGGGTGAATATTGTTTTTCTTTAGTGCCGAATGCATTTCCAAATAGGCTTGGAAGAACTGCCCAAATATGATTCTTCATATATTTTTAGGTGAACCAGTGGAGTACCACGCCGTTTACGGCGACATTGATGTGTGTGCGGTGACCAGGATGACCTACATAAGTGGTAAGGTCCATTTATTGTCACGAATGAAACACATATATCTATATATCTATATATATATATATATATATATATATATATATATATATATACACAGGGTGTTTCACGAAAAGGTGGACAAATTCGACATGGCGAAAACTACGCGTCGCAATAAAAAAAGACTTGTGTCGTTTTGGTCCCGTGGGAAAATTATTAAAGTCCAGGATAATTAGTTTGGCAATTACTTTTTGCGTAATTAACTTTTTTATATTGTGTTTAAGGGCATGGTTTCAGCTAGAAAAATTGCTCAGCATTATCAAAAAACACTAAATCAGCACCTTGATAATTTTGCAAGAAATTTAAGATTGCGGGAATACTTCATAGGCAGGCCTTCAAATTCTCAGAACACGCAACAACGCCCAAAGAGCAATTGGACGCCGAAACCTTATCGCAATGGCTGCCTCAATCTTTACATAGCAGCTGTACAAAGAGACATAATGCGAGAATACCATAAGCGGAAAGGAAAACGGTACAACTTAACGAAATCTGAAAGGGATTGCCTGAAAACTCTGGGAACCAGGACCGATATAACGATAAAGCCAGCTGATAAAGGGGGAGCAATTGTGATCCTTAACACTGCCGACTACACTCGAGAAGGATACCGCCAACTTAATGATCCAAAATTTTATGAGCGTCTTCAGGGGGATCCAACGATTCACTACTCACGCATTGTAACGTCCAAACTGAAAGATCTCTTGGACACAGGAAACATAACCCTTAACGAACATAATGTGATGAAACCACTAAATCCAAGACCGGGTCGCTTCTACATGCTTCCTAAAATTCATAAAACTGGTAACCCAGGGCGCCCAATTATATCGGGCATAGGTACAATAACCGAACCTATCTCCGGCTTTATAGACAAATTAATAAGCAATATTCCTACAACTCTCGATTCGTATGTCAAAGACACCACTCAGTTTCTAGGAGAAATCTCGAATATGTGCGTACCTAGGGGGCATATCTGGTCACTCTCGATGTTTCTTCTCTATACACAAACATTCCCCACGACGACGGAATAGCTGCTCTAATTGACATGTACGAACTTCATAAGCAACCAGATACCCCGGATTGTCACGTCATTGCCTGTTTAACGAGGCTGGTCTTAGAACTTAATGCATTTGAATTTAATAATGAATATTTTAGGCAAGTCAGCGGAACCGCTATGGGCACTAAGATGGCCCCCAGTTATGCCAACTTATTTATGGGAAAGCTAGAGTCCAAATTTCTTTCTGAATTCCCCTAACGCCAACTTTCTACAAGAGATACATAGACGATATCTTTCTTATTTGGACACACAGCGAGGAGGAACTGCTGGATTTCGTAGACTGTTACAATTCTGTACACCCGAACATTAACTTCACTTACGCCTACTCTCAAACGGATATCAACTTCTTAGATGTAACTGTTAAAATTGAAAATGGTAAACTCTCCACTAATCTATACCGTAAACCGACAGATCGACAAAATTATCTGCATTACCAGAGCGACCACCCTCGCCATTGTAAAAACAGCGTCCCCTACAGCCAAGCCCACCGTTTCAAACGAATTTGCACGAAAGAGGAAGATTTTGATGCGAGCGCCCAGAACCTAAAGACCAGGCTGGGAAAACAAAAATATCCATTACGTGTAATTGACGACGCAATTCAAAAAGCTAAACAATTGAACCGCGAGGACTTAATTGTGAACCGCCCCCCAAACCCGACCTACAACGCACGAATCTATGTCTAACTTACAGCACGAACTTTCCTAATGTAAACGGTATACTGAGACGGCACTACAATATTCTAGAGCAAAGCGAACGTCTTAAACGTGCGTTTCCGTCCGCCCCCGGTGTGGTCTACAGACGATCACGTAACCTAAGAGACTCACTTGTAAACTCTCGACTGAATTCGCCATTGTCAAATGACGAATGCAAGCCGTGCACGAAACCGGGATGTCTGGTCTGCAAACAAATGAAACATACTAGCAGCGCTAGCAGCACACAATCGCAATTCTCCTTAAAAATTCGAGGGAACCTGACGTGTGACTCTTCAAATGTGGTTTATTTGCTTGAGTGCAGTGTCTGCAAAATGCAATATATAGGGCAAACGAAGACAGCATTCAGGAAACGCTTTAATAATCACAAATCTCATTCAAAATCGCTCCCAAGCCTACCTCTTTCAAAACACCTTAGCCTCCCACATCATTCGTTCGAGAAACTTTCGGTAACGATCCTTGAAACCGGATTTAAGTCAGACCGCGAACGGGAGCAGCGCGAATCG
The DNA here is from genome assembly GCA_037355805.1 of Ixodes ricinus. Lineage (NCBI taxonomy): Eukaryota > Metazoa > Arthropoda > Arachnida > Ixodida > Ixodidae > Ixodes > Ixodes ricinus. The sequence continues at coordinate 20,106 of JAZHYW010002834.1, forward strand.
TATCTCATATACCGATTCAACACGATCGATAAAGGAATAAATGAAAATCCAGGTACACTTGCAGCGATCAAAACGTTGTCTAAGAATTAACAAGGAACACCAGTGCTCCCCCTAACCAAGTGGCACTGTATTTGAAGTTGGAATTGGACCATTATCTTGTGTGTGTGTGTGTGTGTGTGTGTGTACGAAACAGTGAGCCTTCCACACGCGCCTCTGTACACGCTGCGTCCTTTTTCCTCATTTTACCCACTGATATGCGAGATCCGTTAATAATATATATCTATATATATATGTGTATGTATATATGTATATGTGTGTATATATATATTATATATTGGAAGGCGAAGCAAATTTGTGCTTTCCGCGCAATGCTGTCCTGCTGCACACAACGTTACTCGGTCTTGACCCTAGGCATGTGTATTTATTTTTGTATTTATTTTTATTTTAATTTTTATTTTAATGTTTTATCTTTGCAATTTATATTTTTAATTCACTGTCCGGTACGACGACGTCTTTGCAACTATCCGGTGGCAATTTCCTCCCCCTCCCCCGCGCCCCCCTGCCCCGCGATCTGCTCCTTGCTCCCCTCTCCCCTGTCTTCCGCGACGTGCGGCGCCCGAGGGAGGCGGGGTGACCGTCGCGGAGAGCGGACGCCCACATCGGGTTAGCCCTACAGGCAATTAGTACCGAAGATGTCGTTCCAGAGCCTGTGCCGTCCGTTTATGACCTATTGTACCCACCGCAGTGTCGGAAGTCTCATATACGCCTCTTTAGCTTTGAAACCCGCCGCCCTACCGTGGGAGCGCGCTCAAACCAAACATTTTTTTTTTTTAATATGTTTGCTTTTTTATATGTTTTTTTAGTTTTATTTTTCCTGACGTCACGTCCTTCTCGCCCCAATGGCCGCCCACTGCTCTGCGCAGTCTGATGCCCTCACATGTATGATCTCCTGACGAAGCCGAGCCTCTCGGCGAAACTGTCGTAATACATACAATAAACTCTTAGCATAGCAACTCCGCAAGTACGGATCTCTGACTTATTACATTTTCCCGGTCCATTGTTCTCAAACTACTCTGCCTCACCTGTATATATATATATATATATATATATATATATATATATATGGGTGATTTCATCTCAACTCAGGCACGGATTTAGGGTCGAATTTTTAATTTTGACGAAAAAAATATATGTTTTGGGGCAATTCCTATAATAAAAGAAGACGCAAACGGCAATGTCGTCGGATTTTTTGTTCTCAAGTTATGGACCGTTGAAACGGCCAAGGTGGAAACTGACGTTTTTCCAGCTTATCGGAGGTGCCATATTTCACTCCATCTTTTTTCCATACTTTTAACGCTACATCAATATAACGTTTTGGGAACACTCTAGACATAGGCTTTTTCATGCTAAATAAGTGTCTAGGTCATAACACTTTTAATGATTTTTGTTTTATTTGTCAAACCGCCTCTCTGCGACGATATTTGACGAAGTTTAGCAAGCTGTGCTGTGTGACCTAATCAACATATTTTTATGATCTTTATATCACCGTAAAGCTCCAATTAAGCTCTTTCTTTTGAGTATAATTTCAATATTTTGCAGTAAGTATATACTGCGCTACATGTGCCTGAAAAACGAAAATTTCGAAAAACTAGCAAGTTTAGAGTCGATTTTCTCAAAAACCCCACTTTTTATTTCTTTTATTTTTTATTCACAGTTGGTTAATATAGTAGTCTATCAGAAACTACCAACAGAAATTGTAATATATTGTTTGTATGGCCGCTATTAACACTCGAATCTCGTGCTATGAGCGTTTTGAACGGGACTTCGCACAGGCGCTCTGCTGAGCAGAATTTTGGCCTATGTAAGGTTTTCTATTTATCGTTAGCAGTTACCTCAATATTTAACCATAAACATTAATAAAATTTGGAGTAGTGTACTTAAAAAAATTTACTTCGAAGTCCGTATCCACAAGTGCGGGCACAGCGCTTACTTCCTCCCAATACGGGGAATGCAGATCGTTAGAGAATTTCTATGGGGCCTTTTGCTTTCGGCTTTGAGTTTGAAATACCGAACTTGACATGTATTTGTCATATTTTCTTATGCCAAACAGATATGCAGTGCATATACATATGTACAATTTAGTATCTGACGCTTAGGAAGTACGGTTTATTTTATGCGCGTACGGACTCTTTCGTAAAATAACAAGTATTTCGTGGCGTGTGAGGCTCCAAACGTGTTAGTCATGTGTTTAGGTTTCATTTCTATTTTCAGTGATTCATGCCGGGTTACTTAGACTTTTTCTCTTGACTTAAGTTTGTCCGGGAGTCTAGATGTTACGTATCTTCTCCGTCAGTACATAGGGCGAAGCTACACACCTTGCAAATCACGCCAGTGCCAAGTAAATAAATATTGTTAGGATAAACATTGCTGCTTCACTGGCTTTTACGCTCAGATATTGAGGTAAGTAGTACAAACATTAAATAGAAAGCCTTACATAGGTCAAAATTCTGCTCAGCTGAGCGTCTCTGCGAAGTCCCGTTCAAAACTCTCACAGCACGAGATTCGAGTCCCAATAGCGGCCATACAAACAATATATTACAATTTCTTTTGGTAGGTCCTGACAGAATACTATATTACCTAACTGTAAATAAATATTAAAATAAATAAAAGGTGGTTTTTTTAGAAAATCGACTTCAAACTTGCAAGTCTTTCTTTAGTAAAACAAGCTTGAAGTCCCCTTTCTAAAAAAAGCACCTTTTATTTATTTTAATTTTTATTTACAGTTAGGTAATATAGTATTCTGTCAGGACCTACCAAAAGAAATTGTAATATATTGTTTGTATGGCCGCTATTGGGACTCGAATCTCGATGCTGTGAGAATATTGAACGGGACTTCGCATAGACGCTCAGCTGAGCAGAACTTTGACCTATATAAGGCTTTTTATTTAATGTCAGTACTACTTACCTCAATATCTGAGCGTAAAAGCCAGTGAAGCAGCAATGTTTATCCTAACAATATTTATTTACTTGGCACTGGCGTGATTTGCAAGGTGTGTAGCTTCGCCCTATGTACTGACGGAGAAGATACGTAACATCTAGACTCCCGGACAAACTTAAGTCAAGAGAAAAAAGTCTAAGTAACCCGGCATGAATCACTGAAATTAGAAATGAAACCTAAACACATGACTAACACGTTTGGAGCCTTACACGCCACGAAATACTTGTTATTTTACGAAAGAGTCCGTACGCGCATAAAATAAACCGTACTTCCTAAGCGTCAGATAATAAATTGTACATATGTATATGCACTGCATATCTGTTCGGCATAAGAAAATATGACAAATACATGTCAAGTTCGGTATTTCAGACTCAAAGCCGAAAGCAAAAGGCCCCATAGAAATTCTCTAACGATCTGCATTCCCCCGTATTGGGAGGAAGTAAGCGCTGTGCCCGCACTTGTGGATACGGACTTCGAAGTAAATTTTTTTAAGTACACTACTCCAAATTTTATTAATGTTTATGGTTAAATATTGAGGTAACTGCAAACGATAAATAGAAAACCTTACATAGGCCAAAATTCTGCTCAGTAGAGCGCCTGTGCGAAGTCCCGTTCAAAACGCTCATAGAACGAGATTCGAGTGTTAATAGCGGCCATACAAACAATATATTACAATTTCTGCTGGTAGTTTCTGATAGACTACTATATTAACCAACTGTTAATAAAAAATAAAAGAAATAAAAAGTGGGGTTTTTGAGAAAATCGACTCCAAACTTGCTAGTTTTCGAAATTTTCGTTTTTCAGGCACATGTAGCGCAGTATATACTTACTGCAAAATATTGAAATTATACTCAAAGAAAAGACCTTAATTGGAGCTTTACGGTGATATAAAGATCATAAAAATATGTTGATTAGGTCACACAGCTACAGCTTGCTAAACTTCGTCAAATATCGTCGCCAGAGAGGCGGTTTGACAAATAAAACAAAAATCATTAAAAGTGTTATGACCTAGACACTTATTTAGCATGAAAAAGCCTATGTCTAGAGTGTTCCCAAAACGTTATATTGATGTAGCGTTAAAAGTATGGAAAAAAGATGGAGTGAAATATGGCACCTCCGATAAGCTGAAAAACGTCAGTTTCCACCTTGGCCGCTTCAACGGTCCATAACTTGAGAACAAAAAATCCGATGACATTGCCGTTTGCGTCTTCTTTTATTATAGGAATTGCTCCAAAACATATATTTTTTTCGTCAAAATTAAAAATTCGACCCTAAATCCGTAGCCTGAGTTCGTCGATGAAATCACCCATATATATATATATATATATATATATATATATATATATATATATATATATATATATATATATATATATATATATATATATATATATATATATATATATATATATATATATATATATATATATCTGGTGTTTCGCGAAAAGTGAACAAATTATATATATATATATATAAAGCCATAGTAAGTTTTTTTTTTAATCACAACTCGAGGAGCTTAAAATACTGATTGCTCAAGCTGTTTTAGGTACTAAGGTAGGGAATTGGGCGAGTCGGTAAACGTCAAACACGATGAAAACAGCTCAAACGACGGAGACAAATTAAAGAAACAAACACGAAACGACGAAGCTGCTCTGGAAACTAAACTTTTATTAGTGAAAAAGACAAATAAAAACATCGTAGCCAAAACAGATAGCACCAACAACCACCTACTCGTCTATCAAACAGCACAGCTTCGGAGCTGAAACATTTCAAGGAACGCCACGAACAATGCGAGTAAGGGCGACGTACGGGGCACCGGTGATGCTCTCGGCACCTCAAGAATTGAGACAACTTTGTTCTAGGGTTGGTGATAGGAATAGCCGCCCAAAAGCCATGCGCACTACAGCGTACCGAAGACCGGTTGTGACTTGTGTTTCATCCATTGTTTACAAACTTCCCCCATCTTGTAAGAAGCTTTATGTGGGCCAGACGAGCAGATGTCTCAATGACGGGCTTAGCGGGCATTTGTATTCGTGGGAGGCCACTGTCGGGGAGCACTGGGCAGCACACTGGAGAGCACAAGTGCGAATGTGTGCCTGATTTCGGTAAAGTTGCGTCCTGGCCAAACACATAGAAAAAACAGCAAGATATATTATAGAAACACTTTTTATTTCCAGTTTCGCGGACCTATGCGTCAGCGCGACGTCGTTGGCTCTGTCAGATAAAGATGTTTGCTTTTTGCAAGCTAATATGAACTTCGTTGTTTGAAGTGTTTCAGCTCCAAAGTTAGAGTGGTGCTTGATAGATGACTAGGTGGTAAGTTAGTAAGCTGGGCTAGTTGGTATGGATTAAACATGATGTTAGGCTAGGTGGTTGTTGATGTATTCTGTTTTGGCTACGTTGCTCTCTTTAGGTGTTCTTCACTAATAAAACTTCAGTTGCGAGTACAACTTCGACCTGTCGTGTTTGTTTCTTTACTTCGTCTTCTTCGTTTTAGCCGTTTTAATCATGTTTTAGGTAGCTTCGAAGAATGTATAATTCTCATTATCGTAACATCGACATATTGCCCAATCAAAACAGAATCCGGCTTTGTATTTAAATCTTTAAGTGCCTTTTTGTTATTACGTTTGTGTGCCATGCGGCATAAAAAGGGCACTAGGATTAAGGGAACTAAGAGAACTAAAGGGAACTAAGACACATGCACGTGTGTCTAATGTAGCGAAAGCTGTCGAAAACAATGCCGTTATAATAAAACATTGCCCAAATGATGAAAAATTGTCAAATTTCCGGAACTTAACAATTATAGAGAGCTACTAGAACTATACTTTTGCTTTTTTAATAACTTGCAGAAATTATCGCTGCAAAAACGAGCACTACGAGGGCTTCTAATGCCCAATGTGGAAGTTCGTTTGCGTATATTTTATGTCGGGAATCAATTTATTATGACGAAGTACACCGATATTGTGCTCTGCGCAGTTATTCGGCTGTTAAAGAGATACGACATTTTGAAACCAGGGCATAACTAAGGCAATGTTGTTTTTTCCCTAGCTCCTTCGTGGGGCGCACCTCAAGCACCAAATTGTCTCTGCTTTGAAGACAAGCTAATATGTTAAGAAATTGAGGGAACCAGTCGCCGCGCCAAACCTTTTTCGATGCAACTAATTTTTTTTTGTATAACAAAGACTATTGCTACTCTATATGGTTGCGCATGAAATCACAGAATTATTAAAAAAAAAATAGCAAAGTCCACTTAATCAAGTTTCTAGAGAAGAAATACCTCTATAAGCCCAACGGGCATTGACCGAATAAACATACATAAAAAAATATTTTATGAACATACTGCGATGTATTTTATCACAAAGGTACGACCTGATTGTGTTCCCAATAGTATAAACCATCGACGTCATAATTCCAGTTTTATATTTTGAGTAGGCTACAATCAAAACATAGCGGAGCACATGTTTACGAGCAACAGAGACAAAACGCCGTTCACTGGTCCTCTTCTGTCAAGGGCATAGCATCCTCATTGTTGAGTACAAATTAACACGGGAAATGTAGCCTGATCTCTTTCACCTAAATGGCGGCTGGCCCCAGTCATAGAAAATGCGTCTCCATTGCAATTACTCCAACCGAGTATTCAGCTGATTTGTTAATATAGCCACTGCTTAAGAAACTCAAGGCGTGGTCTTACGATGCTCACGGTTCTTGATCCGCAATTATTTCTTCCACTTTCTTGTCAGCTAATGCCGCAATAGAAGTGATCGGGGATCAAAAATGAGTATGAGATGCTCGGGGCTTGACACGCTATGCGTTTATTAAGTTGTAGTTGCCAACTCAATAGGTTGACCACGCAGGAAATTATGGCAGATGTAGCAGATATGTGGAATATTAGATTATTGAACGGATTAGATTTTTTAGCATTCAGCTAATGATAAGATGAAAATATAGTGTTACATGTAGCTTAAGCCAGTTTCTTATAAGCAAAGAGGAGTAATACCGTAGTTACGCTAGAGCTCTCAGCTGTCATTAAGACAACGACAGTCGACACAATCGCAATGGGCCGGACTTACACGGCGGCGCCAACTTTCATTTTTGAGCCGCTAAGGATCATTGAGTTCAACTGGTTCAACTGAGCTGGCCCACCAGAGTCAACTGATGGAGGTTCGCCCCTATAGAGCTAAAGATGGAGGCGTGCGCCGCATCGCTGCCCATGGCCAGCGCCAGCCAAGCACTTACGGGTGCGGAAGATTGGGGGACGTATCTAGAAAGTATCGTAGCAGCAAGCATTGTTGGAAGAGGTAGGATTCGGGGTCAGAGCTACCGCCAGAACGATCACGGCACGTCGCGGAATCCAAAGCTCGGCGAAGGCGGCCATTGTGATGACGGTGACGATAAGACTTTCGTTATCTCTCAACTTGAATTCGTGTAAAACGTTCTGGATGTCGTTTCCTTACTGTAAAAATAAAAAAAATATTTTGTATTAAGCGTTTATAATGAATGAAAAGTGTGCTTAGAATTCATTTCCATCACTTTAAGAAAAGGTAATCTGACATCAGTTTTTGTTTCGTTTCGGTTGCAACCGTGTCCCTTGACGCCAATCTCAACTGGGGTTGCAAGGCCTCTGTACCGTGTAACAGCGGACAGCTTAGTTGAGCTCAGTGACAGTTGGAAGAGGCCAACGATCGTTGGCTTCATGACAGTTGAGAGCGCTAGTGTAACGAGGGTATTAGACGCTTTACTCTGGACTTTCAAAATTGCGGCGTTGTTACTTTACTCTTCGGATATTGATCTGCCTGAAGCATCGGCCTTAAATATAGACTTTAATGTGCCTTTATATACGGCACAACCGAGCGATAGTTCTTTTTTTCTCGCAAATATAGAAATAGTATAATTTATTCTTTCTTGACCGCTAGACACGCGTAGCAGCGCAGACGCGGTGTCAAGTTTTCAGCGCTGTGTTGATCTTGAATTTTAAGATATTCCGCGAAACAGCTTGTACCTGTCTTTGAACACACTATTAGCGACGCGCGCGAGCAAAAGCGTCGCTGTGGGAGAAATTCGCGATCGACCAAACCATAAATTCCGGTACACTAATAATTCCTGCCGAATCGCCGGTTCATGGCGAGGCAAATCCTGCCGATCATGACGAGGCAGAGGCAAACCCTGCCAGTCACGGCGAGGCAAATCCTGATCGTGACGTCACGAACGAAACACGTAAGAGGGCGCCACCGAAACATCTCGGCGCTAATATTCACTGACAACTTAAAAGAAAAACGAGGTGCGTGGCTCAATATATGCGCGCGTTCTTCATTCCTCATTCGTCGTTCTAATTGCCCAATGCAGCGATCTCATTAGCCGCGGACAGATAATAAGATGCAAGGTAGCCCTTCACGACCTGCGTTTATTAAACTGACAGTGGCCACCGAACATTCCGCCAAAGAACTTGCACCTGTCTGTTAACGATTCATCCTTTGTGATTTAAAAACAAACAGAAGTAACAAGCAAAAACTACCGACATCGACAAGCCTCAAACCATACCGTTATTACAACACTATGCCTCAAACACGTGCATCATGGAAAAGGTATCTTGGCAGGCTTGCAATCACTCGTGCTTACTTCAGCGAGCGCTGAAAGACTGCAAGCCTGCCAAAGCTACAGTCCTGTGCATGCTGCACGCCTTCGAGGCTTGTCGGTTGTTTCTGTTTGTCGCTCTAGTGGAACTCAGACATAATAAGAATCTCGGGGCTCGCCCTGTCTTTCGTAAACTGTCAGTAACAAAAAAAAAAAACTGTGCAAAAGATTTTGTTTTAAATTTTACTTTTACACGAATTTATGTGGAGAAATCGAGTATAATACGATTTGTTTTTTACATTTATGCAGACGACGCACTGCAAGTTTTTGTGAAAAAGTCTCACTACGACAAGTATGGTCGGAATGCCAGCTGCTGCGATTTTATTTACACCATGCTCGCCGGCTCGTCTCAGAAGTACGACATCTACGACGAGAGCTGCGACACACCGGAGTGACGCGGAGCTCAACTCGAGCGTCGCTGGATATTTTACCCACATAAAGTGTTACTGCTTTATACAATATTTCGTTATTCATTGTGAAGGTGGTCCAGTCCTGGCCGGCTGTGCAGGATTTTTGAGGTTCTCTCACTAGTTTCTTTATAGTTAATTCTAATATGGTCCGTCCCAGGAATAAATAAAAAGTTTTAGAATAGGAGCCCCAGTGCAACTTGGGACACCGCGCTGCGCAGGCGCAGAAGTTCTACCGCATGCGTAATGCGACGCCCCAAGCAGCTTTGGAGACCCAATGTTTTGGGGTCCCCCATTCTAGAACTTTCTATTAGTAACGTTTTTATCAAGTGCTTAATTGCATACTGCAGTCTTTATAGGGCCAGCTCTGAGGGCTTTAGTTTCATCTGTCGGATGTAGCCCCGATGACGTCATGGTGTCGCTTGATGACCATTGTAGGCGTGACGGTCTCACGTGACATTGTGGTCTAAGGTGACACCATGATGTCAGAGGGACCAATAAACGCCCTGCACCGACAGCACCTCAAGAATATAGCAAAGAGACAGGCCGTTGTTTTTGTTTTGTATTTACTTTTGTCCCAAACACGTGATACCTTTGCACGATCCCCCATGATCTAAGATTTGGGTGACCAAGCTCCTCTTCCAGCAACTATTTATGACAATACGGCTGCTCAATTTTGTGAGGCGAGCTGCTGACAGTCCCAGCACATGCTGGAGCGAGCGCTATTTACCCGTAAGTTTTATGCAAAAAGTAAAGACAATCGTTTCTTATGCGCTTCGCACAGCGAGTGCTTCGAGATGTATGTATTTATTTACAACACTCGTTTATTTAGAATACGAATAGAAACCTCAAGAGTGCGTTTAAAACAAAACAGTTGCGAAAATTAACAAAACCTGTAACAGCAACCAATCACCACAAATTCAATCATCACTTCGGTGATTTCCCGGCCAAACATGAGCGTCCAGAAAATTAGCACCTAACACCCTTTTACGAGAACTAGCACGTCTTTAAATAAAACCAAGTAATAGTTTTCCAAACTATTCTCAATTATCAACCTCAACCAAAAGGTAGCCAATATATTCTACACCTCAATTGTTTTTACTAGGAAAAAATATTTTGAACACCAAGGTTCGGGCAGAGAGGTTTGCAACCAAGAATACATTTACACGTGCTTAGGCAGGCGTAGTCCATACACTCCACGCGTGTGAGGTATGATGTCACCCAAGCCCGCCCAAGGTGCCCGTTTGGCTGATTGCTCAATTTGGGCTGAAAGCACCAATTTGGCCGAAGGGTTCATTGAGGGTGAATACCTAAATTGGCTAGAATCTTCAATTCGGCCAGAACGCTTCAGTTCGGCGTAATCACCAATTTGGCTTGATTCTTCAATTAGGCAGGATGCTCCAGTTTGGGTCAAGCATCTCGATTCGGCTAGAGCGTTTGACTTAGAGGTAATATTGACTAAGGTATCCCCAACGTGCTTGAGTGATTGAACTATATATGCATCATGCTTTACAACTTGGATTGCAAGTGAAAACTTTCTCCACATTAAAATGTATCGTGGCACATGGTAGCCACAATTGCCTGCCTGCAACCATCAATTCGTGTTTGTATTTGTCACATTGAGCTGCCGTGCACATACCACTCACTCCATGCTTCAAACAAAATAGTTTATTATCTTGTCCAGAAAGAGAAGAAGCGGAGGGCGCGAGCGTGCACACCTTCAATCGGTGCTCTGCGAACCATCAACCGTACGAGAGGCAAAATACCCGCAAACCTTCTCAGAAAGAACCATAACACCGGGCGCCTAAAGGTACTTGCTACCCGAGAGGACACCAAGGATTTATGCGAAATCGGACCACACCGCCTGGCCTTGTTCGGCCAATTCCTCCTCCCCGACGGGCCGGCGCCCCACTAGCCCTAACGAGGAATGCGGGCGCCTGCGGCAGGCCGGCGGGGGGGGGTGGTAGACCTCCCTAAGACACCGAGACCCGAGATAGATTACGCCGGAAGTGGCAGGTGGCGGGTCATCTCACCGGAAGAGTGTACAGCAGAGGCCGGCCGGCTCGTGGAGGCCACCACCACCGGGGCACACGAGCCCTCAGCCAGCTAGGCCTCACGGCGACGAGCACAGCCAAAAATGACGCTGGTGGCCGGACAAAAGCTCGAAGACCACGTCAGAGACACAGGAAACAGCGTCAGCAACCAGCCCTCCCCACACGAGGACGTAAAAGTCATCCTGCGGCCACGAGAGGGCCTCGATCCCTATTGAAATTCCATCAAGATACGTAATTTGGGACACTGACTGCCAGTCAGCAGCCCTGGTGGAACGTGCCCTGATGGTCCATCAGATGACGTCTGACTGCCAGTCAGCAGCCCTGGTGGAACGTGCCCTGATGGTCCATCAGATGACGTCTGACTGCCACTGATGGAATGTCCCAAATTACGTATGTGGTGGTCTTTGATGGAATGTACCTTCCAAATTTGCGTTTTTCAGGTAAAAGGGACCCGTACGAAAATGTCAGATACAGGCCGGAATGAAAAATGCCGGTTCCGCCTAGACCCAAAATTGGGGCACCAGTTCGTATCCACCCTGAAACCGCGCATTTCCAGCCCCAATTTTAGACCCAGGCGGTGCACCGCCGGAATTCCCGCTGCGCTCACCACTGGACTCTACAAAAGAATTTGGTGCTATGCCCTTAGCCGTTACAACCGAGAGATCGTCGCGATTTCAGACCCAGGCGGACTGGGTCTGAAATTGCGACGATCTCTCGGTTGTAACGGCTAAGGGCATAGCACGAAATACTTTTGTAGAGTCCAGTGGTGAGCGCAGCGGTAATTCCGGCGGCGCACACGGTCGTCCAGGCGTCGTCACCAAACACGGTGCACGGAACACACACACAGCACGCACAAGCACAGTATCCAGTGTTGAGTGCATCGGGAAGTTCCGGCGGGCAAGCGGTATCACGAGTTGTCCAAGTATTGTCACCAAGCACACCAGCGCATCCAGATGCCGAGCCAAACTGCAATGGGTCGGCAGCTCGGCACTATATGAGGATCCAAGCCGAGGTCAGTGGGTATCCATCCAGGGCAACGATAGGCGCGTCAGTATGCGTGCGTCCGCAGTGCGTTCGTCGCCGCCGGGCGATCTCTAGGCCCAGACTCGACGGGATCGTAGTACCAACGAACCTGACGTCGCTGACCGCACGCATTGCACCAGACAGATGTATTAGGCGCGCGTCGTCGAACGTTCCGGTCGGGCACGGTATACACCAAGTATGTCCCAAGGTCATATGTCACCAAGGCACGGATCCCGGCAGCATCCAGTATGCCGAGGCCAAACTGTCAATGGGTCGCCCCGAAGAAAAATCCATCAATGTAACGCTGTCTGGCAGTCGATGTTTTCTAGTGGACACCTGTCTGTGCCTGATTGTACGTCAAGCACGTCTGATTGGCCAACAAGTTACTCTGACCGACAGTCAAACTCCAGTCAGACTCCGCTTGTCGGCTTTCTGATGGTTTCCTGGTGGCAGTCGGCCGCCGCGAAATGCCGTCAAGATTTCTTGGTGGCGATTCTGACTGTACATCGATTGTCTCTGACTGTACGTCAAAAAGCTTTGACGTGCAGACAGACGTACGGTCAAAGGACGTAAAGTTCGTTCGGATACCACTATTTCGTCAAATCTATGAATACGAAAAATAATCTATGCACGAGAAAACGATTTCGGAACGTGAGCCCATAAAACCGCTGATGTTAGAGATATGACAAGCAGGGCACCCGACAACCCTGATCAGAAGCCCGCCGAAACGCCGAACATGCCGAGCACGCCAAACGCGCCACTTTCTACTTTCGCCACTTTCGCTTCGCCCATAGAAGCTTCGCCGAGCTTCCATGAACGATCGCTCTCAACTCGTTTTGTTTGCGCGCTTGTGCCACCCTGTCGATCCAGCCCGGGCTCTACAATGTCTTATGTTTTAGTAGAATTTCTCCTCGACAAGACCCAGTCTGTCGTGAGTTCCGACTATAGCCTCGTTTACATGAAAGCGACTTCAGCGCATCGACTCCACTCGTTCTTCGAACGAAGCCGACGCGGCAACGTTTACATGAATGCGGACTAGAAGGTGGCGCCACGCCGTGTCAAAGCTCGAAGTTATGCAGTTCCGGCACCAGCCGCACCACGTTTTCCGGTTCGTCGCACGTGGAGGCATTTCGACGCGTTCAGTGAACGTAAAGATCGTGCCCGCTGTCTTCGGTGCTGTGGAAGAAGTTACGAGACGGAAGAAACATCAGAACCCAAGCGTTTAGTGCTCCAGGCCGGGCCGCCGGGTCACTCTGGACCAGAGGCGACGTGTGTGCGCACGCTTTGAGGACGCCTCCGCGCTTCGCCGCGCCAGACCTCGCCGATCGCGACCGGACCCCGAGTCCGAAAGGCTGCCGACCCATTGCAGTTTGGCTCGGCATCTGGATGCGCTGGTGTGCTTGGTGACAATACTTGGACAACTCGGATACCGCTTGCCCGCCGGAACTTCCCGATGCACTCAACACTGGATACTGTGCTTGTGCGTGCTGTGTGTGTGTTCCGTGCACCGTGTTTGGTGACGACACGCGCCTTGCATTGTCTGTTGCAGTGGGCGGCAGCGCTTCGAGAGTTTAGGTTCTGCGCTCGCGTCGGTCTGCCGGCCGGCGCTCGCCCGGCGGCGACGTTCGCGCTGCGGGCGCACGGATACTGACGCGCCTATCGTTGCCCTGGATGGATACCCACTGACCTCGGCTTTGAATCTTTATATAGTGCGAAGCTGCCGACCCATTGCAGTTTGGCTCGGCATCTGGATGCGCTGGTGTGCTTGGTGACAATACTTGGACAACTCGGATACCGCTTGCCCGCCGGAACTTCCCGATGCACTCAACACTGGATACTGTGCTTGTGCGTGCTGTGTGTGTGTTCCGTGCACCGTGTTTGGTGACGACGCCTGGACGACCGTGTGCGCCGCCGGAATTACCGCTGCGCTCACCACTGGACTCTACAAAAGTATTTCGTGCTATGCCCTTAGCCGTTACAACCGAGAGATCGTCGCAATTTCAGACCCAGTCCGCCTGGGTCTGAAATCGCGACGATCTCTCGGTTGTAACGGCTAAGGGCATAGCACCAAATTCTTTTGTAGAGTCCAGTGGTGAGCGCAGCGGGAATTCCGGCGGTGCACCGCCTGGGTCTAAAATTGGGGCTGGAAATGCGCGGTTTCAGGGTGGATACGAACTGGTGCCCCAATTTTGGGTCTAGGCGGAACCGGCATTTTTCATTCCGGCCTGTATCTGACATTTTCGTACGGGTCCCTTTTACCTGAAAAACGCAAATTTGGAAGGTACATTCCATCAAAGACCACCACATACGTAATTTGGGACATTCCATCAGTGGCAGTCAGACGTCATCTGATGGACCATCAGGGCACGTTCCACCAGGGCTGCTGACTGGCAGTCAGACGTCATCTGATGGACCATCAGGGCACGTTCCACCAGGGCTGCTGACTGGCAGTCAGTGTCCCAAATTACGTATCTTGATGGAATTTTCAATAGGACACCAGCGCATCCAGATGCCGAGCCAAAACTGCAATGGGTCGGCGGCCTTTCGGACTCGGCGTCCGGTCGCGATCGGCGGTCTGGCGCGGCGAGAAGCGTGGAGGCGTCCCTCAAAGCGTGCGCACACACGTCGCCTCTGGTCCAGAGTGACCCGGCGGCCCGGCCTGGAGCACTAAACGCTTGGAGTTCTGATGTTTCTTCCGTCTCGTAACTTCTTCCACAGCTTCCGAAAACAGCGGGCACGATCTTTAGAGTTTACTCAACGCGTCGAAATGCCTCCACGTGCGACAAACCGGAAAACGTGGTGCGGCTGGTGCCGGAACCACCGGAACTGCATAACTTCGAGAGCTGTGACACGGCGTGGCGCCATTTTCTAGTCCGCATTCATTTAAACTAGTGATGGACCGAATCTGCCGAACTTCAGATTCGGCAAAGTTCGGCAAATGCCGAACTTTTGAAGGAAAGTTCGGCAAAGATTCGGCAAAAATTCGGCAAATGTCTGCGCACGCGCGAGAACGCTACGGGGCCGTGGATTGCAAATGGACACCGTGCAGTCGTGCGGTTTTATCGTGCCGTGCACGGTGGTGCAGCGTAGTAGTACAACCAACTCACGCTCGTTGAGTACAACCAGTGGTTACGGCGAGGTGTGGAGTGAGTAGGCAACACTGTAATTGTGTTTGTGAGCGAGTGTGGTTCTCTTCAATATTTTCTGCCTCAAGAATAGAAGATCGACCAGTAATTTACGCAGTCCACTGCGCAAGTAAAAAATGATGCGGTACATTCTGGATGACGTGATTTTAATATGACATTTCCACTTGATATATTTGCTAGCGGCGGCGCGCTCAGCTACATACCGCGACTACGCGTATAAGAACTATCGTGCGAAGTCCAACCGCCGACCGAGGCCCGCTCGCACGGATCAAGTTTCGTTCACGGAGACGGCTGTTACCGCGGGCGCCTCCTCAGACTTTCTCAACCTACGACGCAGCGTGCATCGCGCTGCGCCGGTCTGTTACGGTTTAAAGAAACGCATTACCCTGAGTATGTGAAACCACTGATGCAACGAGGTAGTTGAAACATTCGCCGACAATTACATTAAAGTTTTCGGCTCAGAAGTAGTGTGTGCCGCTGCGCTGCGCACTCTGCGCGAGTGTGTGGGCCGCCCTTAATTTGCGAGTCCAATGGCCATATTTTGTCCTGTGTTCTGTCTATTCATTAACTCACGGAAAGTTGGTTGGCAGGCGCCTCAGCGTACGGGTTTGTAACCTTTCTGCCAGCCGCGCACGCTTCCCGTGTTTTACATTTTTGTGCAAATAAAGATTGATTGGTTGATTGATTGTTTTTTCAACCTGCGTTATTTCGCGATTTTCCTGTATCTTCATAAAACTAAACACAGAACTATAATGCTCGACGTTGCGCATCCGACGTTTCTAACTCTCCCTATCTTTCTAAACGTCCGTGTTTGTCCTAACACCAGAAACTGGCTATTTCAAGGTTAAAAACGAGACGTTGCTAATATGGGACGCACACTTTCACGCAAAGCTGACGTCAAGTGACTCAAATAGAAAAACATGCATATTTACAATAATAATATTAACTTTTCTGGAGAAGGCTCAGCAACCGTTGCATTCTTTCTCGCGCACAGAACGGTAAGTCTCAGAGAAAGCAAGAACGCAGCGTTATTGCCCTCATTTTAACACTGTACACACACATACAGGCTTGCGCTAATAATGCCTCGAAACCGAAACTCTCGTAGCGTGATTCGTGACTGCCACCCAACCTCGTTGTCACGCCACGTCTGCTAGAAGGCACTCTAAAATTGCCAGTAAACGCACAAAAACGACACAGATACAATTATCTTGTAGAATATAACCTTACTTAGTAATAACTGTGTCAATATGCATTACATGTTGCATTTAAGTTAAGAAAAAAAAACATAAAACCTTTTTTCGCCAGAAAAAACTAAATTTCAACGTAAGTCTGGTAACAATGTATTTTTGCCGAATCTTTGCCGAATCTCTTGAAAAATTCGGCAAAAGTTCGGCTTTGCCGAATCCCAAGATTCGGCGCCGAACTTTCGATTCGGCAAAAGTTCGGCCCATCACTAATTTAAACGTTGCCGCGTCGGCTTCGTTCGAAGAACGAGTGGAGTCGATGCGCTGAAGTCGCTTTCATGTAAACGAGGCTATAGTCGGAACTCACCACAGACTGGTGTCTTGTCGAGGAGAAATTCTACTAAAACATAAGACGTTGTAGAGCCCGGGTTGGATCGACAGGGTGGCACAATCGCGCAAACAAAACGATTTGAGAGCTCTGTCTGTCTGAAAAAACTTTATTAAAGGTATATCATGAGGGAGGTAGTTGATCGTTCATGGAAGCTCGGCGAAGCTTCTATGGGCGAAGCGAAAGTGGCGAAAGTAGAAAGTGGCGCATTTGGCGTGCTCGGCATGTTCGGCGGGTTCGGCGTCTCGGCGGGCTTCTGATCAGGGTTGTCGGGTGCCCTGCTTGTCATATCTCTAACATCAGCGGTTTTATGGGCTCACGTTCCGAAATCGTTTTCTCGTGCATAGATTATTTTTCGTATTCATGGATTTGACGAAATACTGGTATCCGAACGAACTTTACGTCCTTTGACCGTACGTCTGTCTGCACGTCAAAGCTTTTTGACATACAGTCACAGACAATCGATGTACTAGTCAGAATCGCCACCAAGAAATCTTGACGGCATTTCGCGGCGGCCGACTGCCACCAGGAAACCATCAGAAAGCCGACAAGCGGAGTCCGACTGGAGTTTGACTGTCGGTCAGAGTAACTTGTTGGCCAATCAGACGTGCTTGACGTACAATCAGGCACAGACAGGTGTCCACTAGAAAACATCGACTGCCAGACAGCGTTACATTGATGGATTTTTCCTTCGGGATGTTACCAAGGTGAGCTCCGCCAGGCTACGCGACGGCGTATTCTGCGCCATCGGCCTCAAAGAGCAGGAAGCCGAGGGAGACCTGCTACGGGTCAACCCGGAGAAGAACATCATCGTGACAAGCACACCAAGCATGGACCGAGCCAAGAAATATAACTCCATTTCGAAAATCTGCATCGCAGGCAAGACCTATGAAGTCACCGCGTACGCGGCGCCGCCAGAGGATACGACAAAGGGGGTTATACATAATATCCCAGATTATGACACCGCGGAGGACATTACGCGCAGCCTTGTCTACAATAAGAACCCTACCATCCTTCAGGCACAAAGGATGGGAAAAACCAACTCGGCGGTAATCGTCTTCGAGGGCAACAAAGTGCCCTATTATGTATATTACCGTGGAGCGGAGTACCAGTGTTTTTTACATAAAAAAAGCACGAAGTGTGCTCCACCTGCGGAAAAGTGGGACACCGGATGGACGTCTGCCCGGCGCCCGAAGACAAAATATGCCGCTCTTGCGGTACAAAGAATCCACGAGACGGGCATAAATGTGACCCCAAGTGTGCCCTGTGTTGTGGGGATCATCCCACAGGAGACAAAAACTGTAAGAACCGGTTCCAAACGCCGTACCTACTACGGAAGAGACAGCGAGATAGAGAACGACAGAATGGCGCCGGCCAATATGGCGGGCACCGAAACGCAGAGTCGACGTCCGTTCTGGGTGGCGGCGAGGGCGGCGGGAGAACGAAAGGAAGGGGGACGAGAGATCGTTCGGGCTCCTTCCCTCGTCTGCCCCACCGCGGATCAGGGAGCGACAACGACGCGGGACAGCGGCAGCAGCGCCGGTCAAGATCTAAATCAAGATGCCGGAGCCCTAACACCCAAGGCCGACATCAGTCAAGATCGACATCCCGAGGCGGCCGACACGAGACTCCGGGAGAAACCAAGCAGAACAAGGTGAGCTGGGCTAGCACGGTCTCCCACAGCTCGGCTCCGCAGGATGCAAAGAAAACGATTAGCAACCAAACTAGCGCGCAACAGGCAGACAGGCAGCAACAGGTGGAACTCACCAAAATCAAGCAAATGCTAGAGATGGTAGTCGCCGAGAATACAAAGCTAAAGGCTGAAGTGGCGAAACTAAGAGGAAGCGAAAACGCCGACAAAGTAGTCCCCGAAACGCAGGGTCCCTCGCAGATCGCAGGCCCCACCGCCAGACCAGGGCAAGGCAAACACACTACAACCCACACAGGTCCCGCTAGCTGAGGACTCGTCTAGTGACGAGATGGAAAACTCGGAGCCCGAGTCTCCTCCCCCGAAGCGTAAGGCGACAGACACAACAATAACAAACGCCCCAAGGCTCCCAAAGAGAGCAGAAAAAAGGGACGCAGAGACACTGCAACATTTCGGGGAGAAGTTGAGCGATATGCTCACCTCAAAATTCGAAGCCATGCTGGCGAAATTTGCCGAAAGCATAGGCACGCAAATCGCAGCACTCAACGCTAGGGTAACTGCGATTGAGGCCATCTCACCGCGCTTCACCGGAGGGGGAGGAGGAACGGGTCCGATGAAATCCACCAAGCCTTACGCCAGACCCGCATCATTGGAAAGCGCTAGAACAAGTCTAGAAAATACACAGCTTAAGGTTTATGGCACCGAATAATCAGAAATACATAATTTGGCAGTGGAATTGCCGCGGGTACCGCCGCAAAAGGGGGAACCTACAGCAATTCATAGACAATAAAATAGCAGGGGAGGCGCCAGACGTCATATGCCTGCAAGAAACGGGAACCTTGGCTAAACTTTCGGGGTACAAACCATACTACAGCGAGGATGAACCGGCCTCGGACGATAAAAGTTTAACAGTAGCGACCCTCGTTAGACGTAATCTACCGGTTATACGGCGCGATACCGGCGTAACGACCGTGGACCACGTCCTCGTGGAGATCATCTCAAGCCAAAAAAGGGGCAAGGGAAGCCTATTTGTATTAAACGTATACAGCAACCCACGCAAGCAACACAGATTCGCGAACCTGTTTCGCAAGACATTAGACATTGCAAAGCGCCAAACACTAGTGATAGTAGGTGATTTCAACGCACACCACCCAGCCTGGGGATACAAGCGGGAAATGATCAAAGGGCGGAATCTCTGGCTGGATGCCCAGCAGGAGGGGCTGTCTCTGGTCACCGACCACGCGTACCCCACTAGGTTGGGAAACAGCGTATGTGCGGACACCACACCGGACCTAACATTCACAAAGAACGCTAAAAAGGAAGCCGAGTGGCTAAACACGCAGGAAAATCTAGGAAGTGACCACTATATAGTGGCCACAAAACTAGAAGCGGGCCCCTACAAACCAAAAAAGGGCACGCAGCTTAAGATCATCGAGTGGGACGAGTTCAGGGAGCTCAGAGCAGCCGAACGTGATTCATGCGAGGGCAAAACAGAGACGCACGAGATTGAGGACATCGAATCGTGGGTCGAGCAGCTTCACACATCCGTGCAGAAAGCAACAAAGACCATTCCGGAGGAAGCCGAACTAACACAGGCCGACGCTAAGCTTCTACATATGTGGGAAGCGAAGCAAGGCTTGCAGAAAAGGTTAGGCAAACAAAAACTGAACCGCGCACTTCGCCGACGACTAGCGATCCTTAATAAAACAATAGAGGACTACGCGAACCAGCTGTCGCGCCAAAACTGGCACAGCACGTGCGACGGTATGGAACTACAGATGGGCCTTGCAAGAACCTGGAATATCCTTAGGTACTTAATCGACCCAGATAAAAGCAAGACCACGCAGAAACACAACCTAAGTAAAATTCTGCACACCTACCAGGGCACGAACGACGACCTAATCAAGGAAGTCCGCAATAGATACATCGGGACCAATCCAAAAGAACAACTTAGAATATACGCGGGAGCCTCGAATGAGACTCTTGACCATCCGTTCACGACGGCGGAGGCGCGGGGAGCCATACTAGGTCTCCGCACCAAATCCGTTCCGGGACCGGACGGTGTAACAAACAAGATGCTGAGGAATCTAGATGACGACTCCATCGAGGCTCTCACCAAGTACATGAACAAGTGCTGGAAGGACGGTAAAATCCCCACACAATGGAAGACCGCTAAGGTTATCATGATACCGAAACCGGGCAAAAAGCTACAGCTGGAGACCCTGCGGCCCATCTCGCTCACTTCATGCGTGGGGAAGCTGATGGAGCACATAGTGTTAAACAGACTAAACAAGTATATGGATGAGAAGGGACTCTTTCCCTATACCATGATAGGTTTTCGGCCCAAGCTCTCGACTCAAGACGTGATGCTGAGGCTCAAACATCAAATTATAGATGGAGAGGAATGCTCCCCGCTAGACACCAGGGCCATTGTGGGGCTCGACCTCACAAAGGCATTTGATAATGTAAAACACGCAGCAATTCTAGAGAACTTAGAAAAATTAGAGGTAGGTCAAAAGACCTACGACTACATCAGGGATTTTTTATCCGACAGGACGGTCACCCTGACAGTAGGGGGGTTGAGTCCGGCGAGCTGGAGTTGGGGAGCAGAGGCACGCCGCAAGGCTCTGTCCTCTCGCCTTTCCTCTTCAACGTCGCTATGATCGGCCTACCCAGCCTCTTAGAGAAAATACACGGACTAAATCACAGCCTGTATGCTGACGACGTCACACTCTGGGTGGCTGGCGGCAGCGACGGGCACGTGCAGGATACACTGCAGCAGGCAATAAACGCGGTGGAAGGGTACGTGGAACCGAAAGGCTTAAGCTGCTCCCCACAAAAATCGGAGCTGCTCCTTTATCGGCCAACCCGGAGAGGACAGAAAAAGGAAGCAACCACCGAAAAACCACAAATTCAGCTATACGCTTGCGGGGGCTGCCCATCCCGGTTGTACACTGCATTAGGGTCTTAGGCCTGAAAATTCAGGAGAACGGCCACAACATCGAGACAATCAGGACACTCGAAAAAGTGTGTATCAAACCACCCGCCTCATTTCGCGGATAGCCAATCGGCATCACGGAATGAAGGAGGGCAACTTAATCAGGCTGGTCCAGGCATTCGTCTTGAGTCGAGTAACCTACGTCGCTCCCTTCCTTGACCTCAAGGCAGATGAGCGCAAAGAAAATCAACGCTTTAATAAAAAGGGCTTACAAGCAGGCAATCGGCATACCAATCACGACCTCCAACGAGCGCTTTGAAGCACTAGGATTGCACAACACGCTAGACGAGCTAGTAGAAGCACAGAGGATAGCGCAGATGGAAAGGCTTACCAAGAGCCCGACTGGCAGACACATCCTCCAGACGCTAAATATCAACTACGAAGGAAGACCCGGAGAGAAACACGACATTCCACCCGACATCAGGGGGCATATACACATCCCACCATTACCAAGAAACATGCACCCCGAACACAATACGGAACGCAGGCAGGCCAGAGCTCAAGCACTAGATAAAAGGTTCGCACAACTCGAGGACGTGGTTTACGTGGACGCCGCAGATTACAGTAGTCGCGACGCCATGGCCATATCGGTAGTTGATCGACAGGGCAAGTTAATCAATTCTGGCACGGTCTTCACGACTTCATCGGAGGTCGGGGAGGAAGCAGCCATTGCACTGGCAATGACCTCGTCCTCCCGGATCAAATTCATAGTAAGCGACTCCAAGCCGGCAATTTTAAATTACACGAGGGGACGCATATCGTCCGAGGCACTCAAAATTCTACGGACCGGTCTCCACGGAGATCGAGTTCGGGGAGTCCTAATCGTGTGGGCGCCAGCTCACTCTGGCCTCCCGGGGAACGAGAATGCGCACGACGCGGCTCGAGGCTTAACCGACCGGGCCGACGTCACCAACATCTTTGACGCACACTCGTTCCGCCGGTCGGACAGAGACAGGCTGGTTGCCTATCGGGACGTGATTAACCACTACAGGCTGGGAAGGGCTAAATACCCCGCAGCAGACAGGACTCTGTCCAAATGGCAGGCAGTGGCGTGGCGCCTTCTTCAAACTAACACATTTCCAAACCCAGTGGCGTACAGCCGCTGCTATCCGGGGCTTTACTCCAGCGCGTGTAAGCATTGCGGGGACAGGGCCGACCTGCCACATATGGTCTGGGCCTGTCCCTTTAAAGAAACATAGAAACAACAGAAATAGAGCTCAAACTTTAATGTTAAACATTAGAACCTCCGAGCAGTGGGAGACCGTGCTGCTCAGCTCGGACCCGGGAGAACAGGTCCGTCTGGTCCAGATGGCCGAGGCCGCCGCCAAGGAACAAGGACTCCTGGCCGCCGACTGAGGGGGAGAGGGGGAGGCTCTCTCAGCACTCCCTCTTCCCTGACCCCATCTATGGACAAATAAATGTTGTCATCATCATCATCTTGTCCGCATAATTAATAACAGATCCCCAGAGATGATCTCTTCTTTCAGAGCTGGTCACCATCCACTTGCCAAAGGCAGGACGCCCTGGCTGTTCTTTTGTTGAACAACTGAGGCGCGAAATATGAGATATACGAGGTGTGATGAAAATTGTAGGAACTGACTTTGTAGCGCAAAAAGAGAGGGCGACGCAGTGATGCGAGCGCATCAGCCGAAGGAAGGGACCTTTGTGTCTTGTTATATCAAAGGGCGTTGCTCCGTGAACATTCGGAGTTGCGCTACGCGCGCTTTTGTGTCCACACGCCTTGGTACAATGGCGATTTCTTTATTTCCTTATCTTTAGTCAGGTACCCACTTCGTCATCAGGCATTACAGAGTGGGGGCAAAGAATATACAGACACACAAAAATATTTACAAATTCAGTGCGTGAAAAAAGGCATAATTGGAAGCTATCGAGACAGCGCGCGATGGAAGGGAGTTCCAATCGCCCACGGCTTCTACAAAAAAGATTGTCGTAGTACGTCACCCTTGAGAGTAATTTCTTTAATTTTTGAAGCATGGTAGTTTCTACTGGATACATTAAAATGCTTTAATATATTTATCCTTTTCTACACCGGTTTTACCGTAATAAATATCGTGAAAGAATTTGAGGCAGAGGAGCCTCCTGCGATCATTTCATAATCGCCACTTAAGCTTATGTTCCCACTCTGTAATACTTAGTCGCCAATCGTAATTATTTAAAACAAACCTCAAGGCCAAATTTTGTATTTTTTCAAGGTAGTTGTATACAAAAGGCGGTATAAAGGTCCCAGACAACGCAAGCATATTCCAGAATAGAAGAAACGTGTGAAAAGTAAATTGTCTCTCAGTGCGACTGAGGTACAATTCTAAAATTTCGACGCAAAAAAACAAAACAAACAAATCTAGCATTTGTGAGGCTTTTAAGTAAATATATTCAACGTCCGCATTCCAACGCAGATCGGATGTAAAGTATACACAGAGATATGTATATTCATTTAGAATTTCATTATAGACTTCAAAACAGAGAGAGACCGAACATCGATTCCGCGTCAAACTCGGCAAATATAGAACAGAGACCTTTGAAATGATTCAGCAGGCTTGTGCCCAAAGAGCAGTGAAAGTTGCGAAGTGTTTTAAGGGACACTCGCGCTTCAGGAACGGCCCGAAGATCACGGGAAGACGATTTGCGGTTGGGCGACTTTATCCGACCTCTTGATGAAATTGAAAGCGCGCAAAAAATAAGGACGAAAAAAGAAGACACGGACGACAGACAAGCGCTCGTCTGTCGTACGTGTCCTCTCTTTTTCGTCCTTGCTTTTGTGCGCTTACTATACTATCATGAACTGAATGCTACCAACTAGCCCCGCTTTCGAGTCTCCTTTATCCGACCTCTCCTTGACTTCAAAGACGTTCTGCCATTTTTGAGGCGCGGGAGCCACTCAAAATACTTCGCCCACTTCGCCGCTTCTTTGGCTTAAGCCTTCTAAACAATTTCAGATGTCTGTTTTGGATTTGCCAAGTTTGACGTGAAATTGATGTTCGCTCTCGCTTTGGTCTGCAGTCTATGGAGAAATCGTCCTTATGCTTGTTCATGTTGTCAAACAAACTCGTGTAGCGCAGTTCCAAACGTTCACAAAACGACTCCTTTTGGCATTATGACGTAGGAAGGTCCCTGCATTCAACTGCTGCCCTCTCTTTTTCCCCTACAAAATTTGTCTGAGAACTTCTTGATCACGCATTGTATGCATCAGCCAGACGAAAGAGTAATGCTGTAGGGATTGATCCAAACGATTTAGGTTTAGAAGAGGTCATATTGAATGTCGCTGGAAAATTGTCATGACAACCAAGATACTAATCAGAGAACGCATTCTCACACATTATATACAATTCTAGATATCTGTTTTATTTTTATAGTATTTATTCGTTTGTACGCATATAGCCATACTAACTATTTGTTGAACAGCAGAATTCACAGCCTGTTCCTATATGAGAAAGCATCAGTCGGCAAAAGAAAATTCTGTCGAGTCGAATGTCCTTTACACGAACTCCCGAAACATCTAGTTTACAGTGAGTAACAACCAAAATGGCAGAATCAAGAAAACTCTATAGAACTTTCAATCATTGGTTTCATTTTCCAGGTCACTCAGTCATGTGATTGGTCTGAAATATTTTGGATGTGCAAAAATAACTCGCAGAGCACATTATATTTTTTTGTAGTGATAAGCATGTAAAGTTGATTATAAAAGATAATTTGTGCGCATAATAAATCACAAAAACTGTTTGCCAACTGAATTAAATTGCAGTTTCATTGCAACCTATGGGATTTGAACAAAGCATCAAGTTTGCTGTTGAAAAATATTATATACCCTAACATTATATTAGTTGAATACAAGTGTGTTTGTTTTTCATTTCATACCAAGAATGATTATTTACAAATGTTCATCATGCAGCGTCTTTTATCAACCAATACGGATGTCTAATATTGTGCCGCTGTTATCATATAATTTAAATCACAATAACTGCTTTACTGACAACATTCTCAGTGCCCTGTCTGGTACTTTTGAGTACAATTAAACATCTAGTTGGGTGTTTGAGACAATAAAACTGCTCTTTAAGTGCATTAACAAATGGGAACGAAGTAGCACAAGAACAAAAAGGCATTGTGTTTTAGTTGGACATGCCAACTTTCAAGATTGTATTGCACTCGAACACACAAAAATAATAGATAAGCTTGTGCTGTTCAAATTCTGTTTGCGAGAACAAAATGACCTCGACAAATTATCATTATTAGCTAAAATTCTTTATTGAAAGCTACAGAGTTTGCTTCTTTCTGACTTTATTGGTTGTAAGTCAATGATAACTAGATATTTTTGGTAGTCCGCACGTCGGATATTACCTCGTGCATGATCTTTGTTTTGAATCAACGTATTTGCAGCATTTAAACGCCACAAAAAATGGGTTTTATCTTTTTTATTTTTTTAATATTAAATGTCTGTGCCTCAATGACCCACGACTTTGATTAAATTAGGTGGTTGTGTTTAAACCTTAGAAAATTGCCCGTTTCCATGGACAAGAGAGTGAGCGCGACTCATACCGGCCAGTTCTAGATCGGCGGTTTTCGGGCGGAAAGAAACAGAATTTCGAGCCGCAAATTTTGTTCTGGGTAGTTGGGCTCTCATATGTCATGTACAACTAAAAACCTCGGCGAGCATAAATATTCTTTCAGTGTCCCTTTAAAGGGTATCACCCGCTTGTCACTCCATGAAACAATTTTGCTACACAAACCCTGAGCTTCAGGAACGCACGACTTTGATCATTAGTTATTTTGGAGCTTCATTTAGAAGATGTAATGCAAGTCGTATGGCAACCTAAATTCTCCCATGAGAGCGCTGAAAATGTTCAATAAAATCCAGAATTATGACCCTTTTGACCATTTTAAACGGATTTTGAGGCAGTTTGAAATTAAAATTACTTAGAAGATAAAAGCGACAAAACGAATGGTAGATGTACTTAAGGTATCTCCTATCCTAATTTTAAAGTCCTTACAGGAATACTAAATATCGTGGTATTTGCGCATTTCTGTAAATAAGTTTGACAGGACAGTTTCCGCAAGTTTTTGTTTCAATGGGTTCAACGAGATGGCAACACCAGCACCAAATGCCCCCAGCCAGAACATTTTTTTTGCACGAGCTTCCTTGGATGCGCCTCGCGTAGCACGCGTACTTGGCTTGATACCACCAATATTTGTTTTGCTGTGTTGCCGGATCACTGCCTCCTATTCGCCCTTTTTGCTTGGCAATAAACTCGTGGCTCAATTAATTGGGTAGTTTCCTGGCACACTTCCGGTTAACGTACATATCCTAATTTTGAACTCTAGATTATTTTATCCTTAGAGTGAATTAAGTCTGACAGTCGCAATAAGTGGCCATTTTCAAAAAATAGCGTGTATATCTGATTTTGCAAATACTGCGAAACCTGCCGTTTAGTTCAGAAGCGGATGTGTCTGGGGGCTATTTCCACACTGGCGCCGCCATGTTTCAACTCACGCGAGAAAGAGGGAATATAAGTTCCTCTATGCCTGCGGGCTTCTTTCCACGAGATGTACAAGCCCGATGCTCCAACCCACCACATACACGGACCAGAGCCGTTTATACTGAGAGAGTTTGGACTTCGTAAGGAAATTTTGACAGCCTGGAAACCACAACAGCGTAGTCTGACAAGCGTGGAGTGACTACTTTCGTCCGCCATTTTGTGGCTCTGACTCATAGGAACTGTATGAGATTTCTCAAGAATGAACAAGACAAAGAAGCAACGCAATTTTGTGCTATCGCGAAATCCGCTGGTTCTAGCGGGCAACAAGCTCCACCCATTGGCTAAACTCTCTCAGTATAAACGGCTCTAACACGGACAGGTCAGTGATACCTCCACGCGGATATTTTTAGTTTTATACTTTTTATTGTGATATATTTTGCATTAATATTAAAAAGGCATGTAAATATAGTTCCCGGTAACACGCGCAACGTTCCTACAAATGCGGCCGCCTTGTTTCCAAATGATTTCGGCGCGATGCAATACCAAAACCATATAAAGCGCTACCAGCTAGGAGGCGTTGGGGCAGCGCGAACTGTCTGAACTGGCGCGAAGTTGAACAGTGGCGCGAACGGCACGAACACTTGGTCGTCTGTTTCGTGGGTCATGCGTCGTGCGTCGTCGATACTGAGCTAGTTGGTGATTCATGTTTCTCAAAGATGCCACCTGGACGTAGGACGTGTATCACAAAGAAAAGAAGGAAAAAGCGATAGAGAAAAAACGACAAACACAATGCTGGACCAGCAACCATTTACTGAAGGTCTTCTTCCAGGTCTATTAGTTTGATATCTCGGAACTAATGGGAGTGGAAAAAGAAGAGGTTTTCTTCAATAAATGGTTGCTAGTCAGCAGTTCCGATCACCTTTCTACAAAAGAGGCAGGCACCTCAACGAATCCGAAGAGCTTCCTCGAAGCGGAGTCGACACGAGACAAGGATTGCCAGTTGATCACTGGCCAGTTGCTTGGCAGCTTGCATTGACCTTCACCGCAAGGCCTGTTTCACGAACGCTTCCCTGGCACCACCACACGGCACAGATCACAGAGAGTGTAGCTTGTATAGGAGGCGCGTGGCCGGAAAGTAGTCCAGGGCCGTTTATACAGAGAGTTTGGCCTTCTGAAGGAGACTTTGGTAGCCTGGCAACTACAGCAGCGTAGTACGATAATCGGGGGATGACTACTTCCGTCCGCCATTTTGTAGCTCTGACTCATAGGAGGTTTATGCGATTTCTCAGGAATAATCAAGACAAAGAAGTAACGCCATTTTGTGTTATCAAGAAATCCGCTGGTTCTAGCGGGCAACAAGCTCCGCTCATTGGTTAAACTCTGTCAGTATAAACGGCTCTGGAATGGTTCATAGGGCAACTTAGAAACAAGGGAAAGAGCGGAAAGTCCCCTGCCGATTCGAGCAACGTTTGGTTCGAGGCCCAGATACGCCTTTAAAGGGGCGATGCAACAATTTTTGTACTTTGCGCAAATACCGCTTAGAACGGATCCCTGACGTTAATGACCTATGAAACACGCGTTCGTTTTTCACCCCACGCAGTAGAAGTCCCAGAAAAAAATTAAAGAAAAACGAGCAGCGTTCACCCCCTCAACTCGCAGCCAGAACAAGCGGCCACGTGATCTGGAGCCGATTATATGCCGCCAATTTTGATCATAGGCTGGGGTTGGCAAAGCAGAGGACACGCGCTGAGTTCCAGACATTGTTATGGCTCGGCTATTGTCGTCGTTGCAGCGATTTGGCACGGGCCACTACCCGAATGCTTCTCGAGCTAGTAATTATCACGAGCCCAAATCGAGTGGCCACGCAATGCTCGGGTACAATCTATGAACCGCATTCAAATATCGTCACTTGGGTGTACTGCTATCCCCACGTTACGTCATCAAATTTTGCAAAGGAGAGATTGAATGAAAATGATCGCTTTTGTCCTTGAAATTACACCGCAACAAAGGAGTTTCTTGGCCAGTGGCGTTGCGAGCGAGTATCCTTGAGTCACACTAGGGCCAGTAAGCTCGTGTAAAGTGAAAAACATTCCAATTGAATATCGTTGCACCGCTCCTTTAATCCTGTCCGCGAAGCGTCGCTACTACGAAAAGTAGTCTAAAAAGATTACTGCTTAAAAATACTCCGGCTAAGAATTGTGGTGGTTTAGTAATATTTCGAGAATTTAAATCTGCCATGGATGTCGACTCGGTTACCCGTTGGGTAGCTTTCCATGTGGTGCGTGCCACATGAGAGAAGAAAACGACGACTGACTGTCATGTTTTTTGTTTTATTTATTTCGAAAAGCGTTTGATTGTGGGTCTCACCATAACTTAATGTTAAAACTTCGTCATTTACTAAAAAAACTACTGAATTCTTTGGTGACTTGACACGTACTTATCACATAGGCAGCAATGCGTTCAAATAGACAGGACCAACTCGCCTCTAGCACCAGTTCTTTCAGGAGTCCCTCAAGGCTCCGTATTAAGCCCACCGTTCGCTGCCGTTTTTTGCAGACGATTGCATAGCGTATTTAAATAATCAGTCAACAGCCGACCAGGTAACTCTAAACGATTTCCTAGCAGCCGTTTCCGGATCTTGGCAAATTAGTTTAAATACCGCTAAGTGCACACATATGACTATTACACGGAACAAAAAACAACCGCTCAGATACATATATAAAATTCTTAACACTGAGATTAGCCTTGTCATGCAGTTTAAGTATCTAGGAATAATTATAACTTCTAATCTAAGTTGGAGGAACCACGTTATTAGCATTGTCTCGGTGGCTACAAAAGGTTATAGTTGTTACGACACCGGCTTAAACATGGCACTAGCAAAAAAAAAAGTTGGTAGCCTACACATCCCTTGTAAGACGGCGAGCGTCCTGCCGTGCCCTCTCCTTCTTTCCTCCTCCCCTTCACCGAAACGACCGCGAGGGGCGCTGCGGATTCCTGCGGAGCAGCCGAAGGGGGCGGACGTTCGTCGGCGCGCTCTGCCAGTCGGCTATTGCACGAAGCCTAACGGATTACGAGGCGACACTGGAGGCACCGGGGACCCCGGATTTTCGGGGGTATACCACCGGGACCATTGCGGACGAAGAGGAGTGGAGAACCCAGGGAAGAAAGCGTCGAAGGCGAGTTTTCTCCGAATCGAGAGAAGACGTTTCTACGGAGAGCCCGGCTTGGAAGGCTAAGCCCAAGCCCAGAGTCATGGCGGCGCAGGGCACCCAGTTCAAGTTCACGCTGAGGCCCGAGCAAGGGATCAAACTGGACAAGTATGGGACGCACGTCTACGGGCGGGCCATCGTAGACGCAGTCGGCAAGAAGCACATCTGCACGGTGAGCGACTTTTCTTTTCAAGTCATGGGTGGATCGAACTCGATTTTTCTCATGACGGAACGGGAAGATACCGCGAAGGAAATTAATGAAATTCAGGCGCTAAAGCTAGAAGAAGGAAGAACGGTTAAGTTCAACGTTCACCAAGTACTGCAGAACGTGACGAGAGGTGTAATCCACAACGTGGGCGCAGAATGCAAAGAACAAGAAATTCTGGAAAATACGAGAACAAAGACCGGCGTAGAGCTCATAGCGGCACGGCGCCTAGGAGAGTCGAAGGTCGTATTATTGACATTCAGCGGAAATGTCAAGCCGAGGTACGTGTACTTCTACGGTGGCACATACAGAGTGTACGAGTACACACCCAGACGACAGGTGTGCTATAGATGCATGCGAGTGGGGCATCGCGCCGACGTATGTCCGTACGAGGCAGCTTGCAGGGACTGAGGAAAGACGCACCCGAAGGAGGAAGGGTGCGTCATCAAGTGCGTACTGTGCAGGAAGGGTCATCGCACCGGAGACAGAGAATGCGAAAAGAAGTACAAGGCGCCACCCGAAGGGCGGTTCAGAAACTTACCAAAAGCGAGTACTTGGGCCGGTAACAGAACAGAACAAGCGGCAAACATAGAGCACAATGTGCGAACGACAGAGACAAGCAAGATGCATGAAATATTACAACAAATAGAGAACCTAATGAACGGGCAACTGTTTGTTAGACATCGTAGTGCGCAAGAACAGCTGTTGGCTTGAGCAGCTCCTTTGCCTTACGATAAGCGTTCCGCTTCACAGAACAGTCCATGTCCAGCTCGCAGCCTTGTCTAGCCAGGCTGTGCTGTGGCTCCAGGGGTGTGGGCAGCTCCTTTAAGAAAGCGATGGTAGAAATTTAGTAGGCCGAAGGAATGCCTGTAATTCCTGCTTGTTCTTGGGCCCAGGAGCTTCATGGGCTGGTCTGACTTTGTCTTCGGTAGGTCGCACCTATCCTTGTGACATTGAATCCCAAGAAGACAACTTGGCTTACGTTGAATGCACATTTTTCCCTGTTAAGGCGGAGCCCATCGTCTTGGAGTCGTTACAAAACTTCTTGCAATCGTTTGTCACGCTGGTCTTTAGACTTGCCGCCGATAAGGATGTCATCTAGGAAGATCAGTACATCTTACATTCCAGCAAGTAGCTTCTCCATGTAGCGCTGGAAGATAGCTACTGAGACGGATAATCCAAATGGTAGTGGGTTGACTTTAAAAAGTCCCTTGTGCATCGTGATTGTGAAAAGTCTAGCTGACTCATCATCGACAGTTAACTGCTGGTAGGTTTGTGTAAGGTCAAGCTATGTGAAGTGCCAGCATCCAGCCAAGTTGCTGAGGAGTTGCTCTGGTGTTGGCAATGGGTAGGATTCCCACTTCACTGCCTTGTTAACGGTGCTCTTGTTGTCACCGCAAATTCACAATTCTCCGTTCTTCTTCAATACTGGAACAATTGGTGTAGCCCAGCTTGAGTGCTTCACAGGTTCAAGGATTCCTTGCCTAACAAGCTTCTCGAGTTCCTCCTCCACCTTGGGTCGCATAGCATAAGGAACTTGTCTTGTCTTGCAAAACCTTGGTGTCGCAGAGGTGTCGACCTCTACACGAATCGGTGGTCCCCGGCTCTTCCCCAGGCCTGTGTCGAAGATATCCTTGAACTCCTCCAGGATTCCGCTACCTTGTTGGGCAGTCTCGAGCAGATGGACACCAGTGATTCCGATTCCTAGAGGCTTGAACCAGTCTCGTCCAAGAAGGCTTGTATATTCTCCCTTGACCACTAGGAGTGGCAGAGTTGCGGACTTTTCTTTGTGTCGTACCAGGACGTGTACTTTTCCGAGAACGGTTACAGGTTTTTTTGTGTAGGTTCTCAGCGCAACAGTGGATGGTTGGAGCCTTTGTTTTGGAATGCAAAGTCGTGCCATTGTTCTTTTGCTGATGACAGAGAACATGCATCCGGAGTCGACTTCCATCATTGTTGGCTGTCCATTGATCCTGATGTCCACGATGATTTAGGGCTCATTAGACGAGAGGTTACATAGTTCGTATGTTTCGGTAGCATTACCGTCCAGCAGGTCATCTTGTGCTCTTCCTTGTTCTTGCCCCGAAAACGATTTTTTCTTTGCCTTCTTTTGGAGACAGGCTTGGACGATATGCCCCTTGCTGCCACAAAAATGGCAAGCGGCGTTCTTGAAGTGGCAGTCCTCTGGCTGATGTGCCCCGTTACACCGGAAACAGGAAAACCCCGTTTGTTTTGTTGTAGGCCTCGTTAAAGGACACATAAAAACAAAAAAAACTTTTCTTTTTAACAGCCGGGTTGGGAAAAGGAAGTCATAAAACGAATTTACAACGAAAAATATTTTTTAGAGCTATATTTACGGCGCTATACGAATTTCTAGTTGGCGGCCACAGGCGCCGCGGAAAAGTGGCCCATATTTATCACGTGACTGGCCCCTATTTGTCACGTGGTACTTGCGCTCTTTCGGAAGCTTCCTATGGTCTCGAAAAGTTACTTATTCATCTTCGTTTGAAGTGCAACAAAAAACAAAGATTAATCAGTAACTTTTAGCGCCCAAATGAAGCTTTTGAAAAAGCGCGAGCAGACGTGATAGACCTGTGCGCCAGTCAGATGACGGCGGCGGCGCCACGAAGCAGACGAACTTGTGCGGCGGCGGCGACGGCGGCGTGGAGAAACGCGTTGAAGCGGCGGCGCAAAACGCTCAGCGTGCGGCGGCGGCGACGCACAGGTCTACCACGTGACCAGCGGCGGCTCCCGCGGGCGCCAACCACAAATTCGTTTTGCGCAGTAAATATAGCTCTAAAATTTTTTTCTTCTTTGTAAATTTGTTTTATAACATACTTTTTCCATCTAGGCTATTTAAAAAAAAATGTTTTTTTTCTTTGCATGTGTCCTTTAAGCGTTGGGTAGGCGTTGACGGTCCAGGTCCGTCTTTAGCCACGCTGTGGACTTGGCTGACGTCTTGGGACGTGGTTCGGATCTCCGCAGCATCGTGTTTTGCACATTCCGCTGCGATGGCCATCTTCTCTGCTTGAGCGAGTGTAAGTTCGGCTTCACTGAGCAGACGTCGTTGCAAAGCTTCATCCTTCACCCCCCACACGATGTGGTCGCACAAGCTGATGTTGAGCGTGTCTCCGAAATTGCAGGTGTCTGCGATACTCCGCAAAAAATGTAGCAATTGTCTCATCGCTACGCTGAGTCCGCTTGTGGAACTTGAAACGCTCCACGATCTCTGAGGGCTTCGGTGCGAAGTGGTTCCCCAACTTCATAACGATGTCGGAGAAGTCCGTCTCGGATGGAGTCTTGGGTGCGCAGAGAGAATGCAAGATTGCATATGTCTCGGCACCGCAGACGCTTCAGAATACTGCTCGCTTCAGCTTGGGTGTAGCGATTCCATTCGCCTCGAAAAAGAATTCTAACCGTTGCTGGTACAACGGCCATGTTTCCGGCTCACCTGCGTTGAAAGCTTCGAAAGTAAGCGGTGTCTTGTCAACCATGCTGAGTGGTCGAAGTATCGCCCGCTGTTGCCGATTTCCTCGTCGCCAAATTTGTTATGTACATTTATATACAAGCTATTTACAGGTTAGTCCGGAACAGTACATGCTGGGAGACAGCCAGCGGATTCCCCGAATGCCGGGCAGCACGAGTCCGAGCACGAGCACCGATCTCGGCCCCTTGCTATTCGTCGTCTTCAGCACGCCATGGCGCATACATTACACCAAGTCTAGGCCGTTCCTTAGGGTCGTTGGAGGTCCGTGTTTTGGCTAGGCTTTCACGAAGGTAAATCGGTGCATTGCAAGCGAGCGCTGACTTATCTTCATGCGGTGCTGAGATGCAGTACTTCGTTAACGTGGACATCGAAATCGATACTATGCCAGCCAATTGCATGGTCAAAAAGGTCCCATATTGCAACGCGCGCAGCGTTGCATGCAAGGTTTTTTGGCAGATGTCCTTGTTCAGGTTCCTCTCCGATGTTCCCCTCAAATCCTCATTACCAAGAAAAACGGTAAGTGGGCGTCCCAAAAGCTGCCAAATCACTTGATGTTCGGAAAATCTGACTACCCAATAAAAAAACCGTCAAGATCTCTGAAGTGTTTTGAAGTACTCTTCAAACTTTTTTGAAGAGTTTTAAATGCCCATCGACGTTTTCCAATGGGTTTGACGTTTCCTTCGAGAATTTCTAAAGAATGTAAGATACCCGTCATAGATTTTTGAGAGGCATGGGATGCCTGTCGCAATCTTTCCCCATGAAAGCACGGCACCCATCAAAATCGTTTTAATTGGTCTGGGGGCGAGATCACGTGAAGCGTCAGGATATATGCGTCGGGGAAGCCGCTTTGCCATTTTGTTTCAGGGGACAGCAACGAGCGGACTCTCGTTGTCGGCTTCCCTTCCCATGTGTGGAACCTATCTTTTGGAAATTATGATAGATCGCGCACAAATAGACAGAGCAGACGAGGTAGGGTTCTGTCTATTTGTGCGCGGTCTATCATCACGTTTAATACATAGCAACTAGCCCAGCTTACTACCTATCTTCTTGAGCACCTCAGAGTGTGGATCAAGGAGATGGTTTCTCAGTACCCTGTTTCTTTTGCCTCTTCGTTCGTCCGGCTTGAAAAACTCATCCAACGAGCGAGAGAAAAAAAGGAAACGCCGAAGACGCCATTACGACTGCGACAGGGACGACACCGTTACCGTGCGATCTCCGAATGGCGGCGGACGTTGGTATCGCGTTCGTGGTTTTCGATCAACTTGCTACTGACACTCTCAATAGCCTCGTTTACATGAAAGCGACTTCAGCGCATCGACTCCACACGTTCTTCGAACGAAGCCGACGCGGCAACTTTTACATGAATGCGCACCAAGCCCTACACGAAGGTGGCGCCACGCCGTGTCAAAGCTCGAAGTTATGCAGTTCCGGCACCAGCCGCACCACGTTTTCCGGTGCATCGCACTTGGAGGCCTTTCGACGCCTTCAGTGAACGTAAAGATCGTGCCCACTGTCGTCGGTGTGGTGGAAGAAGTTACGAGACGGAAGAAACATCAAAACCCAAGCGTTTAGGGCTCCAGGCCGGGCCGCCGGGTCACTCTGGACCAGAAGCGAAGTGTGTGCACACGCTTTGAGGACGCCTCCGCGCTTCGCCACGCCAGACCTCGCCGATCGCGACCGGACCAACCGGACTCCGGCTCCTGCGCAGCCAGGAACGGCACCGAGGTAGGAGCTGCTCGTTCTACGCTACCATGCAGTGCTCTACAGTGCTCGAAGCTCTCGGTGTCGTTCGTGCTTCCGCCGAAGCCTTTGGGACCCCTTCGGACGTGCAAGTCGTACTTCGCAAGGCTTGGACGGGGGCCGCGCTCACCGAGCAGCTCCGCTACATTCCGCTTACTTATAATAGCAATAAAAGTTCGCGTTTGTTTTCGGGAAAAAACTGCGGGCGAGCATACGGGACCGCTTTCCGCGCCGCCGACGAGGTTGGCCGCCGCCATGTTTTCGGCTGTTCACTCGCTCCCGCAGCGAGCGCCTTCCCATAATCCTCCCCGTTCCAAGATCCGATGCGACCTCCGTTTACACGGCCTGATTGAATGCGCACTCGCCATCTCGATCCACCTCTCTCTAGCGACTTGAATGCGATGCGCTTTCTTCGCGCATTATGCCCCTTACACGAGCGCATTGAATGCGACAACTGCATTCGATGCGACCTAGTCGCATTCATGTAAACGCGGCTTATGTGTACGTGTGGCGCACCTGCTTTGTTTTATTAGTTCAACTACCGTACATCTCAGGACTTCACCTAGCGGCATTGTGAGTACCTCGAAAGATATTATTTGCGAAAAATGACTTGTTTTTTTTTATTTATTCTGATCGCTTTTGTCTACAGCTGCTTGCGCCCGGGAGACATATATTAGTTTTATAGAACTGAGATATACCATTTAAAGAACTCTACAAAAAAACAAAAAACATGAACATAAATAAAGTAGGTTTTTAGCAGAGCAACTTTTTGGATACCAATTAGAAGTTGGCAATTGGCCAGTGTCGGGGACTATGATTTTGGCGTAAAGCTATGCAAATAAAAACTTAAATTAACTCTTACAGCGGAGACATCATTTTATTTTGAGGATGTTTTCTGTTGTTACTTAATTTCCTTAGAGTATTGAGCTGCACTCAGTGGCGTGGTCTGATTAACATATTACTATTAACTTATTGCCTTGCGCTTCAAAGCACTTTGATAATCCAAACAAAAATAGCAGCGATCTATGTCCGGAGCCCTACAATGTGTGGAATGTATAATTTCAAGAGCGATCAATTAAATTTATTTAGAAGTAATAATCAGTCGTTTCGGGGAGTAAAGCAGAGGATATTGTTAATTGTCGCGACTTGACCTGCGTGATGCTCGACTGGGTCGTGCGACGTGACGTCATGATGTCAAGTCATGGTGTCCCGCGGTGTCAGATCATGTGGTCACGTGACGTCAGGTCATGAGGTGGTGCGACGCCATGGCTCCACGTGACACCACGAATTGACACCCGCTACGTAAGGTCACGTAGCGGGTGTAGTGACATGCCCGGCCACGGGGTATATGCGCGGACTCGCGGACATGCAAATTTCTGGCAGTAGGGGCTTCAGTTATACAGCATTCTATATTTTAAAAAGATAAAGAAAAAAACAGACAACTCTTCTTTTAAACGAGAGGAAACTTTCACCTGAATATGGGCCCGTATTCGTCGGCCCAACGCATGCAGTTGCGGTACAGGTCGACGTGACTCGAGAGTCCCAGGTTTCCCAGTAGCGGAATGCCCCTGGGTCCCGGAGGGGGCTTCAGTCCCAGAGTTCCCTTGTCGCGCCGGAGCCAGCGAAGCACCAGCCAGCTTGTCAGAGCAGCGACGGCAATCGCGAACGACGTCTCCAGTTCCGAAGTCTGGGGAATGCAAATCAAAATTTGCATACAGTAACCGACCGCAAATGGCAGACAAATATAGAACTGAGAATACATGTTAATGGGTGACTTTGTGCGCGCACCTAATACATAAGAGAACTGTACATTGTGCGTCGGCGACGGAAGTCCGAATGGCCCAAAGCAGGATGCTCCGTTGCTTTTATGCACTCGGAATGTCGAGGGAGATTCTACACCATAACAAGCAATCACAACCGAGAAGAAAGAAGGACAGAACGAGCGGGTTGGTAGGGATAATTAAACTTGCGGAAGAAAAACGAGAAGGGACGGACAAACAAAAACTTCCGTCCCTTCTCGTTTTTCTTCCGCAAGTTTAATGAGAAGAAAGAACATTGCAGAAGGATACCGATTTGTAAATGTAAGGAGTGACCCGGCTTGGTATGAACCCTGAACCTTAGCGTGGCAGCCCGTGCGCTACGAAATTAACACGCACGCGGCAATAGCAAGACTTCTAAGTGTTAGTGTTTCTCAAACTGAGGGTCGTGAAGCAAATCGGGGTCGCGACAGATTCAGCAAGAGATCGCGAAGCGTAACGGGAACTTGAAGAAAAGGCGAGCTTGGCTTCTCTGCAATGGCGTCGATAAAAAAATGAAAAAAAAACACCATGTGTAGGTTGCAGCTTTACGTCGAGCCATAACTAAATGTTGCAGTGACCGAAATTCGCCCTTGTTTTGTGGAACTGTTTTTTGACAAACAAGCTCGCTTTAGTCATTAAGAACAGTCAATCCTGCTAGCATGCCTTTTTCTTTCTTTTAGAGTGGCCGCTGTTAGTTCCCCTTTCCGGAGAAAAACAGCGATGTTCGAACGAAAACATCCACTTAATCACGGGAAGCGAGTACTCTCACCATCATCGTCGCCACATGTAACCAGGCGCTCTCTTCTTTCCTCCTCCTTCTTCTCCTCCCTCCCTCCCCCTCCCCCCCCCCCAATGGGCGTCTGATGCGGGAGAAACGGCTGTAGATGAAATATTTTGCCAATCCAGCAAGGCTGCTAGTCTAGGGTCTTGAACGTGCATTTAACGTGCACAACGCAGTAAAGATATATGGCCGCATGCAGCTACAATGTTCATCTACATTAAAACGGGCAAGGGTGGCGACTTAAGTCCCTCGATTACCGCTTTGCTAGGTAGCGAACAGCGATTGATGTGCTGACGCGCTCTCCCATTGGTCCGTGCCCGCGTTCCGATTCCGGTTAGAAAGAACCGAGGATTTCGCTCGACCTCACTCTCGAGTAACGGTTTGGTACATTGGCGTTCAAAAACCTACCCATGTTCAGTGTTATCCCATCTGGATTGTCACCTGCCATGACCCGCTGGAGTAACTCGGAATATTTTGAACACAGCCATGGTGGGCGAGTTAGGAAGAACATGGCGGACCGCGCGCTAGCAGACGACAAGAGCAAGGAAAAGAGAGCGGGGAGGAGGACTTGTCGCTACCTCGGATAGCGTTCATCTAGGGACGTTAGTGGGGACTGGGCCCAGGATATCTCAATTCTGCACCGTGAGCTTTCGTGCCACGTGATCCGGGCTACGATAAGTTAACACACTCGGCCACTGATCCCCCGAACCAGACTAAAGGGCGATCGGCGAAACGAAAGATGTAGCACCTATTTACTCCCAGGAGTGTAACTTGTCTTGAACAAGACGTGATGGCTATAGGGAATTGAAGTTCGGCAGGATTTAGAGGTCGCGCTCTTAAGTTTAGTATCATATTGTTGGCCGAGGCGGGAATAATCTGAAGAAATCAATATTTTTTACCATGCTTAGTGGCCGCTTGATGTTGATACCATCCCGAAGTGAACTTGTAATGGCAGAGGCTATATCTTTTCTAGTGCAGTGGGCGCACGGAGCCTCTACTACACTGTACCCCTGCTGCAGCTACGTATGACTACCCAGAGAATGTATAAACAGCTGGTTTATAAAAAGTGGATGGAGAAATCAACAGCTGCTACAACGCACACTGCTCAGCTTTGTACCTGTAAATTTGAGGCATCATATGTCGCGCTATTAGAAAAATCAGCAGAACCCATCCTTTGGGAATGATTATCTATGTTAATGCGAATAGCATCAAACGGTGCGGAGTTATGCGCGTTCGTCAGGTGGCCGGCACACTCTAGATACGCCAGCCCACTCTTGAGGCGATTCTAAATTTGTTGACACTTTCACAGCCCTGCGCACGATCTCCGCAGCCCAGCACGTGCGTTTGTGTCACTTAGGAAGGCGAGCAAAGCACGCGCCATACGCACAAACACTCAAAATGGTACTGACCAGACTTTCTGGCGTCTCAGCTAGTCTCAACCAACGGTACTCTAAACGGTTGTTTATATCTTTACCATAGGACGCGCTTTACAGCGCTGTCACAGCTACCGATGCGCGCGCGTTCCATGCACGAGGGCTCATTCCGCTCTCGTGAGGCTGAGCACGAGCGCTCATCCCCGAGCGCGGGAGAGGGTGAGCTAGCGGGAGAGGGTGAGCGCGGGAGAGGGTGAGCTAAGCCCTCGTGCATGGAACGCGCGCGCACCGGTAGCTGTGACAGCGCTGCAAAGCGCGTCCTATGGTAAAGATATAAACAAATGTTTAGAGTGCGTTGAATGACTGCCTTCATAGCTCTGTGGTTAGCGCGTCTGCCTGCTGATCAAAGGGTCAACGGTTCGAATCCCAGCCGGCGCCGGTCTTTTTTATTTATTTATCGACCCGCGGCGTAAGAGGTTAGATAGCCAGATAGATAGATAATAGATAGATAGATACATAGACGAAAAGTGCGTGAAGTATCCAAAGAATGCTATTCGCATTAATATTCGCATTAAAAGACAGAGAATAATTTCCAGGTTGCCAGAGAAGTGTTCCAAATATTCACTAGCTCCGAAGACGCTGGCAGAAATAGGTAATTCGCGAAATAAGACGCTCGTTTGTTTTGGTGAACATTGCACTTACGAATAAATGCCTGTATAACTTATGGAAATCTCGTTTATGTAATTGAATGCGAGGGACACTTGCTTAAATTCGAATGACAATTTTTCCCATTCTACACATTTTCTTGATGACATGCAGATAGTGGAACAATTGTTCGATGTGTAAAATATGAAGTTCAACATAAAAAGCACATTTACCTAAGTTAGTTTTACTAAAAAATAAAATAGAGTTTAAACTCAGTACTAATAGAGTGACGAAGTGTCCACCGTCCGGGACCCTTCTAAACAAAATTCAATGATGAGCTAGCAAGAATGCAATGCGAATCCCAAAAGTTGTACTGCGGGGTACGACCGCTCTTTTTAGTGCCAATAATACGATAATCGAGTTAAAGACCGTCCAAGACCCAAAAAGGAAAAAGCCCTCCCAGGCCAACCCTCGTTTCCTCCTCGCCGTTTCTCCCATACCAGGAAGCAAGAAAATAACCCATCTCTTTCAGCTCGCTGTTTAAGATGAGGAAATACTAGTGTAGTGGCAACTAGTAATCCGAAAAGGAATGCAGATGCAGCGCCTTCTTGTTGAGTGCCCTACTGTATAGGCCCAACGACTTCGAATAATACCCTACAATGTCTTACTTCATTTCACTGAAATAGGAGGTGTAACACGAGTTTCGGAACACCTATCATCCTGAATATGAGAAATGTTAACTTACATACTGCTCAAAATGTTTTTAAAAATATCTGTGCACAAAGAACTGCTTACATCAATAGCCAAGCATGGGTCATTGCAACAACAGGCCTATATATCTTGACCGTTGTGAGTTTCCAGAGAGTTCGGCGAAAGTGGATTAGCGGAACCACTAGTTAGAAGTAGATGATTGAGCGTGTTGGTTACTAATTTACGATAAGAAAAGAGGGACACTGAAGACAAACAGACAAGATAAAGTACTCACTTATCGTCGGAGACATATTCTTAGAGGTCGAAGGTGCATTTCATGAAATGCTAGTCTTGTTCTGTTTTGCCGATAAT
The DNA here is from genome assembly GCA_037355805.1 of Ixodes ricinus. NCBI lineage: Eukaryota > Metazoa > Arthropoda > Arachnida > Ixodida > Ixodidae > Ixodes > Ixodes ricinus. The sequence goes on from JAZHYW010002834.1 coordinate 61,373, forward strand.
TTTGCAAGAGTATACATAACGCAATTATTTAGTCATATTCATAGAAGGGCTATAATAGTCTCAAACGACGAGATGACTGTTGTCGCTCAGGCGTTACCCTACTCTAATAAATTTTGAATAAATAACAGCCTGAGGTTCTTGGCCTCAGTTTATGCACTAATTCGAATCTGAAATGACTGAGGACATCCTCATTTAATAATTCCCTTCCTCCATAACGCCCGGCTGTTTAGAGATCATTTATGATTGCGTTGAATAATAAATGTAAAAAACACTAGAAAGGTAATCCTACTGTTGCCTGGCCTCGACATGTCAAGCGACGAGAGTCGACGCAAATCGTTGAAATATCCCCAAACAAGGTAGTCAATTCGATTTTTGTTTTGTGAATGTCGATAGTTTTAATACTTAAAATAAGGTGCCATGTATGGAATACTCTTCATGACTGTTCTATGATCCCGCTTGCCCTTCAGAACACACAACCCAAGAAAATGCTACCTCTCTTCTGCATGTGAGAGGATATTTATCATTCTTTCCGCTTTGCAAACAACTGTCTAGATACACACGCCGGGGAACAACATTATTACGACGGTTTGATTGATTTCTACGGAAATGAAGCACTCGGAGTGGGCCGATACCAAGTCTACGATTGCAGACACGCTACGAAATCTTCCGAGCCTAAACAGAAATATCTGTCTCTCTAGACGCGGGACACCCAGGCGACCAGTTCCAAGGGTTTGATCCAGGTGAGGTATTTTTCTTTCTCTATAGACGACCGCAGCCTCGGTTGCCACACAAAATATATTGCTTAGCGGTTTTACAATTTTAATTATTAAATAACTTTATTATTACAATATTTACACATCTCCGCGTACAAGGACGAGGCTCGCCAACGCAGGAACGAGCGGTCATGCAACACATCGATGGATCACAAAATTTAGATGTTAAATCTTAGTAGATAAGTTCGTAGTTTTTGTCTCAACCACTCTTTTGGGAGGTTATATGTAGCGTTGGAAATACCAAAGCATCTCGCATGCATCCAATCAAAATATGCCCTCGAGCGCCCCGACATTATGACGATAACAACCGAATCCGTCAAGTGTGACCTCGACGAGTCTTTTCCGACCTCCGGCGCAATCCCCAATCCTAACCCTTGATTGGGGTTGGAAAAAAACAAGAGGGGCCGCTACAAGGTACCCTACGCCCGCCCAGACGACTAGCCGTGGCGTGACAGCCAGTAAGGTGGCAACGTCTGGTTTTCAAGGACGACCATGCGGATGCCAAGACAAGCGCAGCATCATAACCCTTCATAATTTGTAAGCTCGAGCCAGCCATCTTGGTCGCATCGCTAAATGTTCGAGGTTTCAACGCGCGTAAGAAACAGTACCAAGTACAGCGCCTGTTGCGAAGCGAGAAAACATATTTCTTAAGGATGCAGGTCATCCAGATGGCTGAGGAGGAGCAGGTTTCAAGCATGCTACAACCCTTTTTGCATTCGTATGAAGCGTGCGTGCAACCCGCTGTGGAGTTTTCCGCGGATTGTTTTTTTTGTTTTTAAAGAAGTCCTGGCCCCTATTTGAGTTGGCGGTCACTACCGACACAGAACGGCGTTTTAGTTTGTGTGGTTCTTTGCTCGCTGCAGTTCACTGGCGGCTCATATGTGTATATGCCCCCAGTACGGTGAAAGTTCGTGTGTCCTTTCTTTCTGGCTTGCGTAGTTTTGTAGATTCCGACAGAAGAATCGCTCGGCACGGCGACTTTAACTGCGTTGTGCGAGCGATTGATAGAACGTCACTTATGCAACTCGCCGATAGTATCGTTGGGGTTTTAAGCAATTTGCTCCATGACTCTGATTTAATAGACGGTGAAACTGAGCGGAATGAATCCTCAGAGATTCGTTTTACACATTCCCAGGCGTCATCACACGCGCGGTTAATTAGAGTGTGTTTCGGCTTCTGTCGCAGACAGATAACAAAGTATCGAGTAATTTCGTTTTTATTTTTCTTTGTTGACTATTGCTTGGTTTCGACAATGATTGGCGAGAGAGCACCGCAAAAGGCACGGTTTGATTGGAAATTTAGGAAGCTTAACGCCAAGCTTCTGAAGGACGAGTTGTTTCTTGGGGGGGGGGGGGCAGCATTTTTGAATTCTATTTTCATGGTGTGGAAGGGAAATATTTGAGACGTGGGAAATCGTCAAGGAGGAAGTTAAAATGCTTGCGACTGAAAGGTCGGCCCTTTTAGCATATAAGGCCCGCTCGGCTGGACGCGGTTTAAACGCCGATTGGCCGGCGTCGTCGAGAGCGGAGTGTGAAACTCCTGGCGTAGTTATCAAGAACTTAGAAAGCGTTAAGCAACGGCTCGAGCAGTTGCTTCTCGAGCGTTAACCCGGTGCAATTGTTCGTGCTCGTTCAGAAAAGCACCTGATTGGAGAGAAGTCGACTAAGCGAGCTTTGGACGACGTGATGCGATAGCCGCTGCAAGGCGAAATAGTTTAAATTGAGCACAATGGCGTCAACAGCACGGACCCGAGTATTATTGAGCGAGCGTTTTGCGCTTATAGCCCGCTTTTTCAATTCCAAGTTGGGAGGAAGAAGGAGTTGGGAATTTTCTCGAGTCCCTACCGCAGCTTGCGGAAGAGGACCAGGGAATCCTTTCGCAGTAAATCACATTGCGGGAGGTGGGAAGTGCTATTGATAATTTGCCGAACTCAGGAACGCCGGGACCTGATGGTGTATGCGCCGAGTTTTATAAAACGTTTAAGAGCATAGTCTACAGTTTGTTATTAGAAGCTTTTTGCAGAGCGTATCTACGGAAAGCAGTGCCGCCGCCTTTCGTGCGAACCTACACCATTTCTAAAACTGATGACGTCGAGAAACTGCCTAACGTCACTGGTTTCCGCCAAGTCACTCTGCGTAATGTTGATTACAAGATTTTTACCAAAACCCTCACCTGCTGGCTTCAAAGTGTTACGTGTAAACTGATCGGGGATACCGAAACTTACGGGATTCAAGGTAGATCAATTACAACAGATACTGACGTGGCCCGCAGTGCCTTGAAGCGTGCGATGGTGGCACGGGCCAAGTTGCCATGCTGCAAATAAATTTAGAAAAGGACATTGTCTGCGTTAAACACGACGTTCTTTTCGGGGTCATTCCATGTTAAACGTCCCAGACGTTCCGCTCCACCCTTCCGATTTCTAAAAAAATTCGTGGCCTTTTGCCGTGATGTCCGTAGCCACGCCCTTAAATATTTTCGGCGAAAACATTTTTTTGATGACGTGAGCGCGGTTTTAACTTTTAAAAACAGCGTTAAACTAGGCATGACTCAAACATTTATAAAAAATCAGCTTTTTCGTGAAACACCCAACAATATCTTTTTCTTAAAATTGCACGGCTTTCGACTTACAATGTGGTTGGGCTTGTAAAGTTTTGTTTAATTAAAATAGATTTTTTAAACTAAAACATTGTGAAAATGTTAACATGTTTTTTTTTATCAAAAAATATCTAATTGCTTCAGGGACTTAATAGAACTTTTTACCGGCTTCCCTGCAGGTATATAATCTATAAAAAGAATTTAAAAACGCTCAATTAAATATCTCGCAATAAACAAACAACCTGAAGTTGCAAAAAAGTGCGTTTTGACGCATAAACAGCTGTTTATTTCACCCTGAAGTGGTGCAAGTAAAAATACAAAATATGGTGGGTTTGGAAGAAAAATTGATGATATTTTGATTCTGAAAGTTTAATCAAAGTAATTTTTGTTTAAAGCGAGAAACCAATTTTTGAAGCTTAACTCTCGCACCACCATCCTGCGTCGCTTCTCGCCTCTTCGCCGCAGAGCACGCCACCTGCGACGATAGCTGACACGATTAGGTCCCAAGAAAGAGCGGAGTTTTCTGCCGCTTCCCCTTGTCCGTCTTTCCGGCTGCAAGGGAAGAAACGGCGGGTATCGTGTAATAATCGGAGTTGCCGCCAGCGCGTGGCAATAGCAGGCGCGTTGCGTTCTTTGTACCCGAGGGTGGCTCGAAACGCGATGCCTAATACGGGCGGCATCAGCTGACGTGGACTTCTCCTAAAAGGGTAACGCGATAATATCGCCGCGAAATCTAGCTGTCACGCATACTGCGGTGAAAAGCGGAATTATTCAGTGACGCAAGAATTCGCCGTTTCAAAGCCGATTTAAACACAAACGAGGCGTGAGCCTCCAACTGCGCGCATTCGTTAACACCACATCGCCTCGTCGTATGAGATTGCCCGTTTACGGGGGTTTTGTGTTGCTGTCTACATCTGTCCTGACGTCGAAAATAGAGAGTGATTACGACGTGTACGTGAGAAACAGCTAGCTTACTAGTGGATGCTCTTACCTGGCAGCGCTAAGCATTTGGTGATATCAAGACAGTGGAAGACCACAGGAGGACAAGCCGCGCAAAACGGTCTAAATAGGAAAAGCCATAAAGCAACAAGAGTAGAAAAAAGCCTGTTCCCACCCAGATGTGTCCGACAACTCGAGGTCCTGCTGTCTGCCTGCGTGCGCACACCGTGACACCGTCGCACGCTTTGCCGGGCTCGACGGTGGCGTGCTATGCAAAGAAGAGGCGCAAGGAACGACGCCAGGTTGCGGCGCGAAAGCTCAACTTCAAAATGTTTTTTTTCCTCTTTAGAACAAAATTATTTTAATTAAACTTTCAAGAACAAAAGGAAATAAACTCTTTTGTAGAAGTCACCATGTTACGTACTTTTCTTTGAGCCACCTCAAGGCAGAATTAACGGCTTTTTAAACGACCAAACGCAATTTTGCACAAATGTTTTTTTTTTTGCAAGATATTCATTTGCACTGTTTGAAACCTTTTTTTTTGTGTACAGCATACCTACAGGGCTGACAATAAGAGTATTTACAGTCGCATGCAGCAAAGCCATAGTTTGTAACAAAATTAAAATATGCTAAAATGATCATATATACCTTCTTTTTAAAACTGCTTTGAGCATACCAAATTCCGTGACCATGATCCTTATTATATAGCAATCCAAATACCGTATGGTTTTTAGGCAAAAATATTCCAGTGTTCCGTAAAAAATCTTACTTTTTATCAATTATTGAATGACTCCCTAGTTCCACCCCCTTTTACTAGTTCAAACCGCCATCACCCCATGAAATTTGTTTTTCGTCAAAAAAATATGTTTGAGAGGCACCACAAACGTTACGGTGAAGAGCCATCAATTTTATTTTAGGAATTGGAGGTGGGCGTGGGTCCTTTGGCATGGCATGGAGAAGCCCTGGTCACTTGATGCCGCCCGTCGTTTAGGCATCGCGTTTCGAGCCGCCCTCGGGTACAAAGGGCACAACGGGCCTGCTATTGCTACGCGCTGGCGGCACCTCCGATTATTACACGATACCTGCCGTTTCTTCCCTTGCAGCCGGAAAGACGGACAATGGGAAGCGGCACAAAACTCCGTTCTTTCTTTGGACCTAATCGTGTCCGCTATCGTCGCAGGTGGTGTGCTGTACGGTGAAGAGGCGTTAAGAAGCGACGCAGGATTGTGGTGCGAGAGTTCAACTTCAAAAATTGTTTTCTCGCTTTAAACAAAAATTACTTTGATTAAACTTTCAGAATCAAAAGAATATTGATTGTTCTTCCAAACCCACCATATTTTGTATTTTTACTTGGACCACCTCAGGGTGAAATAAACGGCTGTTTATGCGTCAAAACGCACTTTTTTGCAACCTCAGGATTTTTGTTTACTACGAAATATTTAATTGAGCGGTTTTAAACCTTTTTTTTATAGATTATATACCTGCAGGGCAGCCGGTAAAAAGTTCTATTAAGTCCTGGGAGTAAGTTGATATTTTTGATAAACTAACAAAAATGTTAAGATTATAAAAAAAATTTAGGTTTTTTTAAATATATTTAGATTAAACAAAACTTTACAAGCCCAACCACATTGTAAGTCGAAAGCCGTGCAATTTTAAGAAAAAAAATATTGTTGGGTGTTTTACTGAAAAGCTGATTTTTCATCAATTTTTGTGTGATGCCTAGTTTCTCGCTGTTTTTAAAAGTTAAAACCGCGCTCACGTCATCAAAACATTTTTTTTTCGCCAAAAAATATTTTAGGGCATGGCGACGGACATTGCCGC
>JAZHYW010002834.1:72500-105619 GCA_037355805.1 Ixodes ricinus
TTCTGCTGGACCTTTCCGTGTAAAGGCTTGCAGTCATATTTCGGAAACTAAGTCATCGTTATCAATTTTTATGCGAAAGCCTGTTTTCTCATTTATACAGCCGCGAAGCGGTGTTTATTGAGGGGTCAAGACGATTCCTAGCGGCCCCATTTTTTTTTTTAAAGGAGAAATACTACTTGGCGATGTTTTGGTCTGCCTTGCATACGTCGTCATGTTTATAAACATGACCTCACCCAGGTCGTGCCTAATAATATAAATAATGATAATTTTATTAGCACACGATCATGCACATGATTATCTGCGTCACAAAAACACTCGCGTGCTTGTGTGTGAGAACAGGCAGTCCGTAAAATAACTTTCTCAACAAGTCCAGTGAGCTTCTACGTGCTTGGTTTTCGTTGTTATTGTACCTCAGACGAAAGAACAACTAATCGCACATCGTGCAGTAAACCCAACGACATAGTGCATGCCTCCTGGGCGGGACCAACGTTCAAGGATAAAAAAACACTAATGGATACCTTCGGCAAGGCTGACATCAACGTAAGCACAATGCAAAGACTCGTGTTCCAGAAAAGTGCATGTGCCGATGGGTCCGCGGCACTCTAAGCGGTACTGGACCTGACTATCTTCTAGATTTTGAAAAACAAAATCGTGCGCCACGCACGCGGCAATAGCAAGACTTTTAAGTGTTTCCCAAACTGTGGGTTGTGCCACAAATCGGGGTCGGGACAGGTTCAGCGAGATCGCGAAGCGTCTCGGGAACTTGAAGAAAAGGCAAGCTTGGCATCTCTGTAATAACGTCGATAAAAAAAAATTAAAAAAAGCAAGTGCAGGCTGCAGCTCCAGATCGAGCAAGAACTGACAGTTGCGGTGTCCAAACTTCGTCCTTGTTTTGTGGATCTGTTTTTCGACAAACAAGCTCGATATAGTCATTAAGAACAGTCAATCCTGCTAGCATGCCTTTTTTTCTCTTCTTTTAGAATGGCCGCTGTTAGCTCCCCTTTCCGGCGAAAAACAGCGATCTACAGCGATGTTCGAACGCAAAAATCCACGTGGTCGCGGGGAGCGAGTTCTCTCCCCATCGTCGTCGTCACATGCAACCAGGCGCTCTCTTCTTTCCACCTCCTTTTTCTCCCCCACCCCCTCCCCTCTAATGGACGTCTGATGTCTCCGCTGTAGATGAAATATTTTGCCAGTGCAGCAAGGCTGCTAGTCTGGGGTCTTGAACGTGCCTTTGACGTGCACAACGCAGTAGAGATACATGGTCGCATGCTGATACAATAATCATCCACATCAAAACGGGAGAGGTGGGGACCAAAGTCCCTCGATTACCGCTTTGCTAAGTAGCAACAGCAATTTGATGTGCCGACGAGCTGTCCCATTGGTCCGTGCCCGCGTTCCGTTTCCGGTTAGAAAAAAACATGGCGGATTTTACTCGACCTCACTCTCGAGTAACGGTTTGGTACCTTGGCGTTCGAAAACCTACCCGCGTCCAGCGTTGTCGCATCTGGATTGTCACATGCCACGACCCGCTGGAGTAACTCGGAAGATTTCGAACACAGCCATGGCGAGCGAATTAGGAAGAACATGGCGGACGTCGTGCTAGCGGACGACATGAGCGAGGGGACGAGGGCGAGGGATGAGGACATGTGGCTACCTCGCATAGCGTTCATTTAGGGATGTTAGTGGGGACTGGGCCCAGGATACATGGATTCTGCAACGTGAGCTTTCGTGTCACGTGATCCGAGCTACGATACGTCAACACACTCGGCCATCGATCCCCCCGACCATCCGGCAGTCGGCGAAGCGAAAGACGTAGCACCTATTTCCTGTCAAAAGTGTGACTTGTCTTGATCAATACGTGATGACTATAGGGAACTGAAGTTCGACAGGTTTAAAGGGGCCCTGCAAGGGCTTTTTTTACTGGTTTTTAATTGGCACCGAATCTGAGTGCACTGAACGTAGTTACTTAGTGAACCTTTTCTTTCCTCGAAATTCGCTTTATTTTAAAAGTTATAGGCACATTGAAATTGCGAAAACAAGCAAAAAATAACCTCCTTCATGACGTCCTTAGTCCTCTGTATCCTCGTCTCCCGCGCCGGAGAATTCCCTTGCCCGCGGGTCGTGGTGACTGAGGAATGTGGGGAGGGAGGGGAAGACGGGGAAAGGAGGTAAGGCCGAGGAGAGAGGGCTGCCCAGGAACGGGGCAAAACTAGGAAGTAAAAATGAGTACAGTTTCGGACTCTCACGTGACCTCTTCGCCTACGCTGCTTCCCACCAGACACTCATCGTAAACGTCCAGAGCGCACTGGTGAAACCTCTCGGCCCCAACTCGACTACGCTCAAGTTCCGGGCAAATCCGGGCGGGTCTCCTGTGCTCTCGCAAGGGGACAAATTCGTACTTTCGCTTCTTGCAAACTGTGCCACCAGCGTCGTGCGTCGTCACCTAGGATCTGCGGAGCATGACATCCGAGATCCCAAAGCGAGGACGCTTCGGAATCTCGTGAGGGGCACCTGCGCCCCATCTTACACCGCTTGGCGGCGGGTAAGTCGACGGGTCATCCCGCGCGTTGTTTCTTGTTTCCGTACTTTCTAAGCTGCATTTGTTTCTTTTATCATCCAAAACACTAGAAAAAAACTACTTTCAAAAGGAATTCAAACGGTTTTCGCAACTTGTATTTTGTACTGCGACTAAAAAAAAAAGCTTTTAGCGTATCTTGGCAGTCGTAAGGCAGGAGCTGACCAGGACCAACAACGTGACGATTTCGTCACATGCCGCGCGCGTTCGGCACCACGGGACGCCCCCGTAGGAGGAGGAGCTTTCCGCGTCGTCCGGTTAAAATATAACGCACTGATATTTACTTACTCTCTCCGTGCCCGCTGGGTTGCCCGAACCACAAAAGATGTGGAAACCGCAAAACAGGTAGACGCTTAAATAGGATTGAAGGGACCCTTTAAGAGGACGCGCTCTTGGTTTAGTGGCACATTGTTTGCCGAGGCGGGCATAATCTGCAGAAAACAGTATTTTTTTACCATGTTTAGTGGCCGCTTGGAGTTGATGCCATCCCAACTTGAACTTGTAATGGCGGTAGCTACTTCTTTCCTAGTGTAGTAGGCGCACGGATCCTCTACTGCACGCTGCTTCTGCTGCAGATACGTATGATATCCCGGTGAAGGCATAAATAGCTGGGTAATAAACAACGAGTATGGAAACCAACAGCTGCTACAACGTAGATTGCGCAGTTTTGTACCTGCATATTTAAGGCATCATATGTCATGATATCAAAATAACAGAAAGATAATTTCCGGGTTGCCAAGAGATTGTTCTGAATATTCACTAGCTCCGAAGGCGCTGGCACAAAGAAGTAATTCGTGCAGTAAGAAGGCCGTTTGTTTAGGTGAACACTGCACTTCCGAATGAATACCTATATAACTTACGGAAAACTAGTTTTTTTAATTGAATGTTGCGACCCTTGCATGAATTCAAATGAAAATGGCTCCCATTCTACACAGTTGCTGGATGACCTGCATATAATAGAAAAAATGTTCAGTGGGCAAACAAAAATGAAGTTCAACATAAAAAAACACATACACCTATGTTAGTTTTACTAAAAAATAAAAAAGCGTTTGAACTTGGTAATAATAGAATGACGAAGTGTCAATAAACATATAGTGTCCATATATATAGCGTAGACAGCATTTTCGAATCTTATTTTCAGGGTGCGGGAAGGGAGATATTTGAGACGTGGGAAATCGTCAAGCAGGAAGTAAATGCTTGCGATTGAAAGGTCGGCCCTTTTAGCATATGAGACGCGCTGTGCTGAACGCGGTTTCAACGCAGATTTCATGGCGCTGTCGAGAGCGAAGTGTGAAACTCTTGGCATGGCTTTCAAGGCCTAAAAAGCGTTAAGCAACGATCGAATAGCTGCATCTCGAGCGTTACCGAGGTGCAATTGTTCGTGCTCGGTCAGAAAAGAACCTGATTGGAGAGCAGTCGACTAAGCGAGCTTTGGCCGACGTGATGTAATTGGTGCTGCACGACTAAATAGTTGAAACTGAGCCCAATGGCTTCAATAGTACGGACCCCAGTATTATTAAGCGAGCGTTTCTTGCGCATTATAGCCTGCTCTTTGAATCCCAAGTTGAGGTGAAGAAGGACTTGGGAATCTTATCGAGTCTCTACCGCAGCTTGCGGAAGAGGATCGCGAAAGCCTTTCGCAGTCAATCATTTTGCGAGAGGTGGGAAGTGCAGTTAATGATTTGCGGAACTCAAAAACGCCGGGACCCGATGGTATATGTGCCGAGTTTTATAAGATGCTTAAGAGCGTAGTCTCCAGTTTGTTGTTACAAGCTTTTGCGCATCGTATTGAAAAAAGCACTGCCACCGTCTTTCGTGCGAACGTACACTGTTCTCATTCCTAGAATTGCTGACTTTGAGAAACTGCGTCGCGTCACTGGTTGCCGCCCAGTCACTCTGTGTAATGTTGATTACAAGATTTTGTCAAAATCCTCACCTGCTGGCTTCAAAGTGTTGCGTGTAAGCTAATCGGGGATCACCAAACTTGCTGGATTCAAGGTAGATGAATTACAACGAATATTCACGTTGTCTGCAGTGTTTTGGAACCGTGCGACGGTCGCACGGGCCAAGTTGCCATGTTGCAATTAGATTTAAAAAAGACCCTTGACTGTGTTAAACACGACGTTATTTTCGATGTTTTAAAGCGCGTGAAAGTGGGCGATGTCATTTTAGAGGGCACCAAAATGGCCTATCAAGGTTGCACCACGAGGCTCATAGTCAATAAGGAATCGACAGATTGAATCCATGTTCGGAGGTCCGGGAGACAGGGATGTCCTATGTCGTCATCATTGTTCAATTTATATTCAGAGCTTCTTAGAGCGCAGCTCTTAGGCGCCCGTATCCGGCTTGAGAGGCGTCGGCGTTGCCGTCGGCGTAACCGCGCGGTGCATTATGAGAAGCGTCCTATAATGCGCCACGCGGGAGGGAGTTAGGAGGAGGAAGAGCGAAGAGGAAGAGGGGAGGAGGAGGGAGGATGAGAGGGTACGGATGAGGAGGAGGGGCATAAAGTCCCCTCTCTTCCTCAAGAGCTGCGCTCTAATTCGGCATTACAGGGAGTTGTAAACGTCTTTAATTTTTTTGTTTAAGCACCATGAATAGTAAGGAATATCGGGGATTTTATGTGGAAAATTAGGATATTAAACGCAATAGTTACACTGAAGACATTGCAGTTTTTGTACTTATAAGCGAAGCGTCAGCACGGCGGTGACTGTTGAGAAAGCATTTTATCAGGCTACCTGTGCAGGTATAGACTGGAGTAACTGCCGTGGGGTTTGGCACGGGACCTGGCCATAACGCCTTCACTGTTTGAAGGTGTGTGCTGTGACTGCGTGCCTGACACATACCTCGGCGTGCCACTCGACATTTATCGAGGAAACAAAACCTGTTAATAGGGTGTCAACACACACGCTGACAGGCGCGCTTTTCTCTAGAAGAGGGGTGACCTGTCTATTTTTGCCAGAGCGACGGATTGCAATGTTTTCCTCGGTTCGAAACTGTGGTATGTTCTGAAAGTGACACACTGTGCGGGCATGAAAGCGCAGAATTTTCACCGAGTGTTTGCGACTTTTATCTGGAAATGAAGTATTGAGCCGATGAGACGCGATAATCTGTTCCATCTTGCAGATGACGGTGGGCTGGGGCTATCGTATTTGCTTTTGAGGCAGCTGGTCTCACGTTTCATGTACCTGCGAGATCAAGAGCATCCTTTGATACGCGCATTCATCCAAGCAAACCTGTCACCTCATTGACCGTCTTTTCTTGTTTCGTCTTGTGGCGGTCAGACAGGATGTCTCTGAGTTTCAAAAGGAAGTTGTAAACACACAACACTTTTTTCACTGCTCGTTTTTTTTTATTCTTTTTAATATTTGTCTGAGGTGAGTAGGAAAAAGCTTTCCCGCGATTTGTTGATTAGTATTTTCCCAACGTCGCTGTATAGCAGCGTTGTTTGTCGAGGTAGTAAAGATGGGCTGAAGAGCGTCAAGCTTATGTGCATTTGCCGCCTTCGAAAGGCATTCTTTTTCAAACTAAATACCAATAAGTAGATAATACATGCCAGTAAGTCATACCTGTCAAGGTATGACTTAAAGAAAAAGGCGTAGAGGAGCTCCATCAAACCAGTGTTTATATTTTGCCGGAACGTTATGTTTTTCGGGGACGTGTTACCCACGTTGAAAAAATAATTGAGCATTTGCTCTTCGGGCATTCTGTTTTTGAACTTCACCAATGATGACTGCGACCCATATGTTATGTGTTTTCTTTCGGAACTTTGTACCAGATGACGATCGCGCATGGCAGTCAGGCACACTGACGTCAATGCGCGTCGAAGAATAAACCACCCGTTGTTGCTGTTTTCATCAAGGGTTTTGCTTTTCCTCTCATATATATATATATATATATATATATATATATATATATATATATATATATATATATATATATATATATATATTGCAGTTTCATTTGGATTCCGGCAACGAGGTACAGTCGTATTTTAGAGCGGAGCTCGGAGGCACCCGTTTCCGGCCTGAGCGGCGTCGGCGGCGGCGACCCGCGTGGTGCATTATGGGAAACGTCCCATAATGCACCGCGCGGACGTTTCGGCTCGTGTGACGTCACCGTGCCGAAACATTACCAAGCCAAAACGTCACCTGACGTTTCAGCACCGCTACGAGACGTTTCGTAACGACGCGCGTTTCGCGCGTGAAAGAAGCAGGAAGGGGGAAGGAGCGGGTAAGGATGAGGAGGAGGGGCATACTCTCAACTCAGTACCCTTCCCTCCTCCTCCTCAAGAGCCGCGCTCCAAATCGGCGTTACAGGAACTTGTAAATGTCTTTCAATTTTTCGTATTTTGACTCAAATTTTTAATTTCGTGGCGCATGTTTCAAGAAAAACAATTATTTTTATTTTAATGTCCTGACATGTTTAGTTTTGGAGAGAAAAAAACTCATAGAAGCGGTGAAGAACGTCGAGGTTTAGACGATTGTCGTTTGTGGCGTTTTTAAATCACTCTCAGTCTCAAAGTATTGAAAAGAGAGCTTCTATGTTTTTTATTGCAATATATATGCAAGTAAACAAAACGACATTCCAAGTACTATTGATTATTCGTCGCTCCAATCTTTGTAAAAATCCCCAAACATGCCTCCGCGAACAACTGCGGCCTAAACAGAGGATGTTTTTCTTTTTTTAGTCGACTATGTTTATTATTGCTTTTTAAAATAATATTAAGTATACACGAACTCAACACTGTTACGTCACGACGCGGTGGTGGCACGTCGGGCGCACTTCCGGTCTGGGGCTGCGGGCGGAAGTCCCCATGTGAGACCTGTATTCCTGCGTTGTTTTGAAAGGAACCATACAAAAACCTGCCTTCTCATCGATACGCCGCGGCTGGGGCTGTACCGAAAGAGTTGAGAAAGGTTGAAGGTCAGTTTTCATGCGCTCAGTTCGTCCGAGAACGTAGATATGTGCTGTGAAAAGTGAAAACCAGACGCCGCTGGACCACGCTTGCTTGGGCGGAAAGCATTATGGGTTGAATTCACTTATACTTCTGGTCATCAGATTTATTTGTTTTGTTCAAACATGAACGCCGGAAAACCGTCAAGTTGTACGGACCACCTGCGGAATACGTTCAGTGAGTCTTCAAGTTCAAACAGCCGCCTAATCGTTCGCACTGTCGTCTGCTCTTTCGAACGTTTCTGCTTGTCGTCTGCTCTTTTAGACGACATCGGCCCATAGACCAGATGTTGGTCCGGTACTTGCGTTAAAAAGTAAGTGCAGGTTTCAAAAGACTTAAGCTTGAAGGTTGGTAAGCCGGCTCGATGTAAACAGTAGATACAAGGAGATGTTGATTAATGTTACCAGTGGCCATCAGCGACTTGTTATGCCTAATTCACTTGGTCCGATGCTGCTTGCGATTTTCAGTATCGACGTCGACCATCTCAGCCACGGTTCACGCTTTTACAGCCCGAGCGACGTCGCGACTGAAAATTGAGAGCGAAATCTCATCTTTTGAATCAGGCTTTAGCTTATATTCTGCGGCGTCCACGCGAATTGGATCAGCACATGTCACATTATTCACGCAAAGTTTAGCGGTGTAACGAGCCTCGGTAATTTCGCTCAGGCCGCTCAAGTAGTCAGACATTGCCAGAAAGACGTAGATTCAACAATTGACCCCGTAAGTGATGACGTCACAACATGGCGTTTGGGTCCAAACAAACCGTTGCTAGGGGCATTGCTATGGACTAATGCATGGAGACTCCACATGAGGCTAGATTTTTGCTTACAAGTAAGTAAATAATTTTTTATAAGCAACCTAACTTCTTGATATCTAATTATGAAGATGTTCTTGTCGTCTCAGTGTCATATTGCAACGATGAAAGCCATTTCTGAAGTCTTACACTCCGCTTTGCTTTGGTAGCAGACGACACGATAGATTTGCTAGCCTCTGTTGCAGCGGGCGTCTTCATTGCAATGCGTCGGTAAACAAGCGACAAAAACAAGTGAAATGCCGCGGCCGTAGAGGCCTCCGCAATGTGCTTTTTTTTTTTTTTTTCCTGTGAACAACCCAGTTTAGTATACATTAAATTTCGTGGATGTGCTCTTTTGGTGAAGATCTTCATCGAACCCGCGATGCGAGTACAGTCTGTAATAGACTCACCTTATGTTTTTTATCCAGTTCTTTCGCGCTTTTGGATCTTGCGGAAATCTGAAGAAACTGCAAGAATCTCTCTCCACGCGATGCTTACAACCAGGTATACGAAGCACCCTCGCATAGCGCGAGTCCGCAGACAAAATTTGGGATCTCAACCGTTCGCCTGAAGTGCTTTTCTCGCGGGTGCAATGCGATCTTTTAGCAGACTATCATCTCGATCGACGCCCGGACTTTCGATAAACCATATTTTGCATCGCACCCCACTATGAAATCTTAAGAGTGTCTGAAACTCATTATATTTCAAACAAATGCGATGTCAGAATATCGTCTTTATTCACACGATGCAAACGACGGCCCCACTTGGCCGGCCGGCGTGCGGCAGACGGCATACTTCTTGCATTCGTCGTCTGCTGCAGGCATCTTGAGGACCGGAAGTTGCAGTCGTAAACATTTCAAAAACGAGCGATTACCGGCACACTTCTGTCGAAACATATATGACATTCAAGCTTTCTATATCTGTGATTTTTAGAAGTTTAAATCCTACTCCTGATTTTTGAATGGTCGGGTTTTCGTAGCGAAACCGAGCCACATGTATTCGTCCATAACAACGACCCTAGCAACGGTTTGTTTGGACCCATGACGTCACGCTTACGGAGTCAATTCCAACCCAAAAAAGAGCACGGGGAGTCACACCGATGTCGGCAACACCCTATTTCAATGGTTTGTTTATGGGCGACGGCGAGCTTTTTGCTCCACACTCCATCGCGCATGCGCGGCGCCTGTGGCGTCCGCTAGGGGCGCTCCGGTTTGTTTGTAAATATGAGTTGGTGCATAGAACTGTTACGACGTGGCTGAACCCGTCGCGAGTAAGACAGGCATCCGGTCGTGGCTGAACGACTCCCAGTGTTTATCTCTGCTCTGAAGAAGACGAGGTTCGAACGCGCACGTGCCAAAGAGCCACAAGATCAGAAGAAAAAGAAAATATATATACTGATTAGGGGCAGCGGATGTGTTAATACGATATGTTCGGCAACAAGGATTACTACTGAATCATCGACACTACTTGATTTATTTATCACAAGTTATGATGAGTCATACACTAAATCTGGCGTCGTAATAGCCGACATAAGTGATCACTTAGGCATATTTTTGTGTATACAAAATAAAATTGCAAACAAAAAACAGAATAATCAGGCAATTAAAATACAACACATAACACCCGATAGCTTGAACGATTTTAGACAGAAAATGTCTTGTTTGGACTGGAATGATGTCCTTCAAGAAACGAACGCCGATGCGGCATATAACTTGTTTCTGAATAAATTTCAAAAATTGTATGAAAGTTGTTTTCCACTTAAATCACTACGTACTTCTAAAAAGAGTCGTAAACCATGGATAACAAAGGAATTACTCACGAAAATTCGTACCAAAAATGCGCTGTATAATAAATTCGTAAAAACCAGAGAAAGTGAAAAACTGAAACATTTTAAACTGTATCGAAACCAACTAAACAAAGAACTTCGAAATGCTAGAGAAGTGTATTTTTGTGAGTTCTTTATAAGGTGTAGTAACAAAGTGGACGTTGTATGGAAAAAACTAAATTCTGTCTTGGGTCGTTCACGTGCGCCGAAACAAATAGAAAATATAAACAACAATGGCCAGGAGTTATCAGGTCGAGCGTTGGCAAATGCATTTAATAATTATTTTGTTAACCTCGTTAAAGAAAGTCCCGAGCCAGATGCGTGCAAGTATATAAATTTTCAAAGCGATGCATCAATGTTTCTTACGCCTATCATTGATACAGATGTCATATCTGTCTTTAATGCGCTAAAAAATGGTAAAAGTTGTGATTCCGATGGATTACAGATCACGCCGGTTAAGCATGTTATCGATCTCATTTCTCCTTGCTTAACGCACATCTTTAATCTATGCTTGCTAGCCGGAGTATTTCCCAGTCGAATGCAATTGGCTAAGGTAACAGTCATATATAAAAAAGGTGATAAAAATGACCTAGGTAATTACCGACCCGTTTCAATCCTACCGGTATTTTCTAAGGGTCTAGAAAAAATTATACACCTTAGAATGACAACATTTGCGGATAAACACAACATATTAAGTTCATGTCAATTTGGTTTCCGCAAACATCGTTCTACCGAACTCGCTCTTTTAGCCCAAAAAGAACATATACTTAGATGTTTTGAGGATAAAAAACTTACTCTCGGTATATACGTCGACTTCACTAAAGCATTTGACTACCTAGATCATAACTTGCTAATTAGGAAATTAAATGAGTATGGATTTCGTGGCCAAGTGTCACTTCTTTTAAATTCATATTTGTCTTCCCGCAGACAATATGTAGATATAAATGGTCAGTCATCTGAAATAAAACCGATTAAGTCTGGCGTTCCCCAAGGAAGTATTTTGGGGCCTTTATTATTCAATATCTACATAAATGACATCGTAAACGTAAGTTTAACAACGAATTTTTTTATCTACGCTGATGACGCTAGTTTATTTTTTACTGGAGAAAACGCCACAGAGCTTATACGTGACGCCAACGAAATATTACAAAAACTTGATAGTTGGAGCAAATGTAATGCTCTAAAAATAAATGCCAATAAGACAAAAGCAGTCTTATTTCGACCAAGAAATAAATATGTCTCGATTACCGAAGATATTTTTTTAAACTCTTCGAAAATTTAAATTGTACCCACCTTTAAAACTTTAGGTATTTTTTTCAGGAAAACATGTCATGGGACGATCATATTAATTTCATCGTATCTAAACTATCAAGCGTCGTTGGTATTTTATATCGTCATAAACACATCTTGCCTCTTAAAACAAAGTTATTATTATATAATTCATTATTTTACTCGCATATAAATTATGGCCATCTTATATGGGGAACCACTACATATACCAATCTTCAAAAGATATTTATATTACAAAAAATATATTAAGAAGCATTTCTCATGTTACGCTGGATTATCCAATGAACATTGTTTTCAATCAACTTAGAGTAATGAAAATTTTTGATTTATACAAATATCGTTTATGTTCGAAATATATGGTAGAAAAAAATCGATCTCAGCATTATCTCGAAGACTTAGCAAACCTAACAAAAAAGGTATATGTATATTCAACGCGAACTGTAGAACATGGGAAGTACCATTTTTTAGAACTAATTACGGACAATACACTGCATCATACACCCTTCCGAGTACACTAAATAAGTTCAGTAGAGAAAATATAGAGCTCAACAATATATCGGTGAGCAGCTTACGGGAATTAATCATACTCATCTCAAACCAAACCTAATAGAAGCAAAGTGTTGATATACTCATCTTAAAATTTTTTGGGGGTTGAAGTTGTTTTTCGCCTCGTTTTGTCTACAAATGCCAGTCTGTTCAAACTGAATTTGCATTATATAATGACACTAATCAATTTTCTCTTGTGTAAAGAATCTCTTCATGTTTTCATTTATGTCCTTATCATATGTAAATAATTTGGTGCCCGCGTCTCAACTGCTGTTTAGGTGGCTGGGGACTAGTCAAGCTGTGTTACAGCTTTTTTCCCTTTTCACCTTCCAACTGTAAACTGTTGGCAAAATAAAGACATTTATTAATATTATTATTATACCCACGTGCTTTGCACGTGACAAACATGATTACAAAATACAGAAGAAAACGTTCATGGCTGCGTTTTCTATAGAGTGTATTCAGAGGCGGCCATATCTGTGTGCGCTAATGCTGAGCACGTGCTGATGGCTAGCTTTCACAGTTATTTTGCAACGTGCACCCCGCTTCATCAAGATCGCCGGTCTTGGCAGCCTATTAATGTGAGCTCGTTCTGAGCATGCGCTCTAAACAGTGACCTCAGATATGGCGGCCAGTGAATACGCCCTATAAGAACCTTCCAATGGCTTCCACATTAAGCAAAGTTTGTGTCTTGATCATGTAGGAGCACTGAGAAATAAATTCTGAAACAGAAAAAGTTTTACTTTTTGTTCAATTTCAACACTCTGTAAAAAAAGTCTAGTTGCGTTTTTTTTTCACTTTTCTTTTAGCCAGCACACATTCCATTAGAAATATATGAACTAGTTTTGAGTCTTAAGCCTCTAAATAGGCTAATAAAGATCAAAATTCGATGGTGGGTTTATGGGTTAAGAAGAAGCCTCGAGACTAAGCGGTTATAGCTGTATATTTTATACTTTAATAAGAGAATCGAAGGGACATTTAATGAATAATTGTATAAAATACATTGATGTCGTTAGGAGTATAATAACCAGTTTGCAATTCTAAGCGTCTAAACACTCTATGAAATCGCAACTGCCGAAGGTATTCATTAGTATTTATTGTAGGGGTGTGCGAATATTGAAATTTTCGAATACGAATTGAATACGAATAAGACAAAAAACGGGCTTCGAATATCGAATCGAATATTGAATATGTGTCTAGTAATGAAAAATTGCAAAACAAGAGGTAACTGCAGGTGTGATTGCTTTTTTAATATAAATCAATGCAACTGCATTTTACTGGGCTGCAGCAGGCTAAAGATACTTCTAGTAATGCACTTATTGCAAATTATCGTGTAGGAAAATTAACTGCTCAACGTGTTCAGAAAGTAAGCGCTCCCTACGCGCCGTGACAACACTTCCGCCAGTAGAAAGACCCTTTCACTCAAGAAACTGGCGAAATTTCACTAAAGTTTGAGGAAGTTTGATGAACAGTGTTGCCCGGCTGCTACACGAATATTTCGAATTTTAGGAAACAAATAATTTTGAAGGTAGTTTATTTTTTATTTTATAGAATGGTTACCAAGGTTTATACCGTATAAAAGTGAAAATATGCGCTTTTAACGCTTTCATTAGTTATTAATGTGAACCAGTGATGCCAATAAACCCAACAAATCTTGCACTTTTCCTCCGCCTAATAGAATCAACTAGTTTTTTTTTTTAATTTTCGTGCATGCACACAAAGTTGAACTCCAGTCGAACCTTTGTCGAACATCACGTTGAAAGTTCAAAAAGTCGAACTTGGTCGCACTCGAACCTGGGAAGGTTCGCGACATCCCTAGTTTTGACTGCGTGGGAGTGGCAGGAGTTTTTGTCGATGGCAATGCAACGTTCTGCTCGCACCCAGCTTTTTCTTTCTTTAATTTTCAAACATTTATATTAGCCTACACTCTCGAGATTTGTTTTATATTTATATTTCCCTCTTGAGGTTTATTTTATTGTGTCAATTTATAGAACGCGCAATTACATCACATATTGCTATAAAAGTGACACACAACAAAGGGCTTGCTGAAAAAGAAACCGAAACTGATCCTGTCTTGCTGCGATCGGACAGGTAGAAACGGAGCAGACCGATAGCGCACGCATCATACGCCTTCCTCAGTGAATAAACATATTCATAGGGGAATGCGTGGCAGGCAGATTATTCGTTCCTTGCTCGAATATTCGCAGTTTGTGCGAATATTCGCCATTTTTCCCGAATATTCGGCTTTGGCCGAATATTCGGGAACTTCCGAATATGCAATTTTCGAATCGAATACGTTTCGAATAAGGAAAATATTCGATTCGTATTCAAAATTTCGAATATTCGCACACTCCCAGTTTTTTGTTATCCTTGTATGTTGGTCCCGCCCAGAAGGCTTGCCTTATGTCTTAGGGATTACTGCACGATGTGCGAATAGCTGTGTTCTTTCGTTTAGGTACAATAACGACGAAAACCAAGCACGTAGAAGCTCACTGGACTTGTTGAGAAAGTTATTTTACGGACTGCCTGTTCTCACACAGAAGCACGCAAGTGCTTTCGTGAGGCAGTAATCAATGCATATGAATGATCGTGTGCTAATAAAACTATTATTATTATTAATATTATATTTAATTAGGCATGACCGGGGTGAGGACATATTTATAAACATGACGTATGCGACATAGACGAAAACATCGCCAATTAGTATTGCTGGAATTCGCGAAATTTAGTGGCCGCGAGTATGTCCTCTGTGACCGATTCGCAAAAAACAGAGGCCGCAAAAATAATGGGTTCTACAGTAGTTGCATTTGTTAAGCAGAAAATTTTCGGAATGTTCCGTAAGTCTTAGATTTATGCACAATTAATAGACTTTATTTATTTGTACCTCCCAAGCGCCCTATGAGGGATACATGAAAGTAGCTCAAAAGTACGAAGACACTTGAAACACTTTGAAAAATATAGCCATATAATTCATTTTCGCAGAAATTGAAAGATGTTCCTCCGGACGCGCAGTACCCGTACAGTACTGGCGTGCAAACGTTCGTGCTTTACGTTCTACAGCGTCAGCTGTTAACCCCGCGCTCTCCGCAGATCGTTATCGTATTTACAGAATAATCCCCTCTCTCCACGCTCTGAAGTAGGGATTACAGGGGGTACGCTGTAATCCCTGCTCCGGGAGTACGCTCCGGGGGCACGCTGACCTCAGTGTACTCCGGAGCTCTCCAAGCCCTGAGAAGTTGGCCCCAAGTTCCGCCTTGAGCCCGCCTTGAGACCCCGGAGTTGGTGACGCTTGCACGGAAGGTGGCATATGGGGCCAACGGAGATGGATAGGCTTCGTTGTGTCTCCGAACATATGGAGGCCCTTCAACATGTGAGGCAACGCGGAGGACAGGTAGGTCAGCTAAATCCACTGGTCAATTATTTGATGGATAATGGTGTTCGAGTGTTTTTGTCGCACAAAAAAGGTTTGTCTGTCTTTTTGAGTGAAGGCCTGTTTGATGAAAGAGATGAAGCCGCTATGAACAAGAACTTTAAGAAGGTGGATGTCCTGGTGAAAAGGGTTAAATATCTGGCTTGAGAGCTATGCCAGTCCTTAGCCTTGAACCAGCTGGGGTATAAGGTCCAGAAACCCTCGAGTGTGCATCTGGAAGTGTTGTTTAATGAAAAGACGCGGAAGGCCCCTTATTCTTTTAGGGCTATTATTTCTGGCAGGGCGTATCGCAGCGTCAGGTGGCCACGTACCTTCGGAATCAGCTGTACCCTTTGTGCATCGCAGACCCGTATTGGGTTTCTAACTCTGAGGCGGTGGTGGACTTTCTGAAGAGTAAGGAAATATGTTTAATTCCTTGCCTAACGGTTACATGCTCTTAAGTAAGGTCGTGCAATGAGTCTAATGGGGAACTGGGGTTCAGAAATTGTAGTCGCGTAAACCTTGAGCGATTTCTTGAGCTACTGGCTTTTAATCTGAACTCAACTGTGGCGGGTTGGCGCGGTGAACGTTTTGTGCAAAGCACGGGTGTGTGCATTGGGTCCTGCGTGGTCCCGATACTTAGCAATATTTTTCGTGGAGAAGCAGACAGTGCTATTGAGAATGCTTTGGAAGCTTCCACTGTTAAAAAGGTGTTTTAGTAAGTGGATGTTTTTCTAGAGGTTCAAAAAAAGTGAAAAGAGATACAGCCCGTGCTTTGGTCTTGGATGCGTTTAGTAAGTGTGGGGGTGGCCTTAGTTTTACATTCAAGGAACCAAAAGAAGGGATTATGAAGTCCTTGGATCGGTCGTTTTGCCTAGGGGATGAACACGTGCGTTGGTCTTTTAATCCCCGATTGAAGAAGGCAATCCTTGACTTTAGGTCAGCCCATTCGAAAGTGGTGAAGAGGGGAATCGCGGTTTCGTGTCTTGGCTCGGCCCTGGGGAAGTCATGCCCACACATGATGAACAACAATTTCCTGTCGCAGGTCAAGGGACTCGGGGAGTCAGGGTTTCCACAGTCATCACTGACGGAGGTGGCGATCTCATTTATCAAAAATCTAAGGGTATTGAGAGGAGGAGCGTTGATTTTGAAAAAAAAGCGAGGGGGGGGGGTGATCCCGCACGTCACCCGGGTTTCCCAAAACGTGAAGAAGGTTGGGAGTCGGTTTGGAGTGCCTGCAGCTTTCTCAGTTCTATAAAACAAGTAGCCAAATTTGTGCTAGAGTCGCTGCAAGAGCTGACAAGCCTGCAAAACTCTGGTGCACAAAAAACAAAACGCATAACCGTCTTTATCGTGCGTTTCGTCTGTTGTGTATATCGAATCCCCCTGTATAGTGGAAAGTTCTGTGGGGCAGACAGGCAGGTGCCTGACCGAGAGAGTTTAAGAGCATGCATAATTCGCTCAAGCAACGGTGAGTGGCCTTCTCCCCTTGCATTGCAAGGACTGTTAGTGTTAGCCTGCCTTCGCTGATGTAAAGGTCTTGGGAGGGCACAAGGAGGACACGACAGAAATTATCGAGGCTTTTTACATTTCATATTTAGAGACCAGGTGTGTCCGAGGCAAAGCGTCGGCCTACGGATCCCCAGGTGGCGGGTTCGAATCCCGGCCGAGGTGCCCGCAATCTGAGGGAGGCTTATTTCGGAAAAGGCGCCGTGTAACCGAGCTTTCGGTCGCACGTCGAAAGATCCCCAGGTGGTGTAAATTAATCCTTAGTCCTCCGCTGGGGCGTGCCAGGCGCCCGTCGTTAGTTTTGCACGTAAAACACCAAAATTTGACTTTTGGGGGCCAGCTGTGTGAGCGTGCAATATGTTGCGTTGTCCCAGAAAGAGCTGACGTTCCCAGCATCTTAAATGTCGTGTCCCGACATTGAAGACACTACATCCTTAATGTCGTGTGTTCAATGTCGGGTGTGTGCGTGCGTGTGTGTGTGTGCGTGCGTGAGTGTGCATGCGTGTGTGTGTGTGTGTAAGGATACTATATATCCCTATTGAAAAAACCAGCACAACCTGGTCCCAGCATCCCAGCTTCATGCTGGGTTATTGCTCCAGCATGCCCAGCTTGCCGTGCTGGCCAAGCTGGTCCCAGCACAAGCTGGTCCCAATATCCGAGCTTCATGCTGGTCCCAGCATCCCAGCTTCATGCTGGATTATTGCTCCAGCATGCCCACCTTGCTGTGCTGGTCAAGCTGGTTGGATGCTGGGTCAGACTGGGTGAATGATGCGCAAATGCTGGGTCATGCCGGGTGAACTGGACATGCTGGTTAGGCTAGTCGACTTCCCTACCAGTTTAACCAGTTTAAATTGATACACAGGATAAATAAGCCAAACTCTTCAGAAAAGCCAGCTCGGCATCTAATTTCTTATTTTCGTATTCGCGCCCAGCTCACATGAGCTCAGATGCTACACATCCACTGCGCTGACACAGTACTAACCGACGCACAGACAGTGGTTCTCGGTGTAAAACGAACAATGCTATTAAAACTAGATTGCTTATCTCTCCCCTATTGGAAAAACCAGCATGAAAATCAAACTGGCCAAGCTGGTAACTAAGCTGGTCAATGTGGCCAATGTGGTAGTCGAGCTGGTTTAACTGGCAATCAAGCTGGTTTAAGTTGGGCAAGCTAGAATTTAAGCTGGTCAGTCTGGTTTAAGTGAAAACCAACATGGTCTAACTAGAATCTGGTTTTAGATTCAATTTGGTATAGCTGGGAGCCAGTCTGGTCCTAACTGGTCAAACTGGTTTTCCATGGAGCCTATGTGGTCAAGCTGGGAGACAAGCTGGTCATGCTGGGAGACAAGCTGTTGAATCTGGTCGAACTAATAATCGTGGTGGTCAAGCTGGTCTTGCTGGGAGTGCGCACGCCAAGGTCGGCTAGAGATAGCCGAACTGACATTGCTGGGAGGGCGCGCGCCAAGGTCGGCTTAGGCTGGGGCGAGGCCACGTCCTGTTCTTTGTCCTCTCGTTTTTGGTAGACGACCCGGCACGTCAGGCGCGCTGCAGGCTACCTTTGTGTGCGAGAAGAGAGAGAGTGTGGTAGAAACGGAGAATTTGAGACGCGTTTGGCTATCTTCGGCAGATTTTCGAAGGGAAGGCTGTGTGTGCGTTGTTTGGAGACTACTTGAACGGCGGTGCAAGCCAAGCGGGATTTGAGGAGACAGCGAGCGGCAGTCCGTTCAGTGCGGGAAGATGTCGGACGTCCCGACTGAGGCGTCGCTTCGTGTTTTCGAACGAGTGTGTGCTCGTGAATGACGGTGGTGCCAAGTAGTATCGCCAATGACATCGAAGCCACGCGGATTTCCTCGCCTCTGCCGACCACGCAAGTTGCCGCTTCGCCCCCATCACTGGCGGGACCCAGGTTCGCTTCTCTTATCCGTGTAGTATTTTCTTTTGCTATTGCCAGTTTTTGGCGTGTGTCTAGTATTTTTCGTGTTGAAAGATAAGCAATCTGGTTTTATTAACATTGTTGGCTTTGCACCGAGAACCACTGTCTGTGCGTCGGTTAGTACTGTGTCAGCGCCGAGGATATGTAGCATCTGAGCTCATGTGAGGCGACCGCAAGTACGAAAATAATAAATTGAATGCCGAGTTGGCTTTCTGAAGAGCTTGGCTTGTTTATATTCTGTATTAATTTAAACAGGTTAAGCTGGTTGGGAAGTCCACCAGCATGACCAGTTTAACCAGCATGACCAGCATACCAAACTGGGCATGCTGGGGCAATAACCCAGCTTGAAGCTGGGAACAGATCAAGCAACATGACCACCATGCCAAACTGGGCATGCTGGGGCAATAACCCAGATTGAAGATGGGACCAGATCAACCACCATGACCAGTATAACCAGCATGACCAGTATGACCAGGTCAACAAACATGACCACCATGCCAAGCTGGGCATGCTGGGGCAATAACCCAGCTTGAAGCTGGGACAAGCTTAAGCTGGTTTTTTCAATAGGGTCAACACGAAAAATACTAGACACATGCCAAAAACAGGCAATAACAATTAAAAAATACTACACGGATGAGAGAAGCGAACCTGGGTCCCGCCAGTAATGGGGGCGACGCGGCCTCTTTCGTAGTCGGCAGAGGCAAGGAAATCCATGTGACTTGGATGGCATTGGCGACACTCCTCGGCACCACCGTCATTCACGAGCACGAACATGTTCGAAGACACGAAACAACGCCTCACTGGGGGCGTCCGACTTCTACTCGCGCTGAACGGACTGCCGCTCGCTGTCTCCTCAGATCCCGCTTTGCTTGCAGCGCCGTTTAAGTATTCTCCAAACAACGCGCACACAGCCGTCCTTTCGAAAATCTGCCCAAGATAGCAAAACGTGTCTCAAATTCTCCGTTCCCACCACTCTCTCTCTATCTCTCTCTGTTTTCTTGCACACAGAGGAAGCTCGCTGCGCGCCTGAAACGCCCGGCCGCCAACCAAAAACGAGAGGAAAAAGAACGGGACGTGGCCCCGTCCCCGCCCCAGCCGACCTTGGCGCGCGCGCTCCCAGCTATGCTAGTTCGACAAGCTCTAGGCGACCTTGGTGTGCGCGTTCCCAGCAAGACCAGCTTGACCAGCTCGAACCAGCTTGGGCCAGATTCAGAACCAGCTGGAACCAGCGTGACAAGCTTGAACCAGCTTGAACCAGCTCAAGTACCAGCTTTGCCCAGCTGCAGTGCCAGCTCGAACCAGCTTGACCAGCTTGAACCAGCTTGACTAGCATGAACCAGCTTCAGTAGCAGCTCGAACCGGCTCAAGAACCAGCTTGCCCAGCTGCAGTGCCAGCTCAAACCAGCTTGAACCAGCCTGAAAAGTTTGAACCAGCTTTAGTACCAGCTCAAGTACCAGTTTTGCCCAGCTGCAGTCCCAGCTCGAACCAGCTTGACCAGCTTGAACCAGCCTGACAAGTTTGAACCAGTTTCAGTACTAGCTCGAACCAGCTCAAGTACCAGCTTTGCAAAGCTGCAGTGCCAGCTCGAACCAGCTTGACCAGCTTGAACCAGCCTGACAAGCTTGAACCAGCTGTAGTGCCAGCTCGAACCAGCTTGATTACTACCTAGGCCAGCTCGAACCAGCTTAAAAACCAGGTCAACCAGCTTGGTTTTCTTGCTGTTTTTTTTCAATTGAAATCTGAAGAAAATATGATTTTTGTATATCTTTTTTTCGTCTCAAGTAAAACAAAATTAGATGCGAGTTCATCTCCGTCCTGTCGTGTTTGTTCTATTCTGCGTCCCCGTCTTTCCCACCTGATTTTCATCAACCATGCGGAAATTACGTAATCTTTCTGTTAGCAATCGTCATCCAAAATGTACCGCCATCTTTGTAAATTAACTGTATGATGCTATGGAAACGGTCGTAACGAGATTTCCGAACTCCCCAATATGTCTTTTAGACTTTAGTTATTTATACATCTTTTGGGCACATGAGAAACCATCTTATAGTCTATTTTCGTTGGAGTGTTTTGATTTCATGTGTATGTGTTCCGAGTTCAATCCATCGCAGCTAATTACGGAGTCCATCAGAAATACTACCACATCAGCAAATATCCTTGACCATCTAACTTCAACACCTGACCTGTCGTTCTTATTATATATCTACCAGGAGTCAGTGATCACTGCTCGTAGCATATATTCCTGAGCATTCCGGACAGCAATCCCACCAAAGAGACATAACCGTATTCGAGACCAGAGCAAATATATTTTTGACACGATGCCCTGAGTCAGATCGTTGATAGTTATTTTTTTATTAAATGTTTCGAGCGTTCTGTTGAGGACACCTAGAATATTTTCAAAACCCAAGTGACATTTTGCTATGAACAAGTACATTCCACTTTGATCTGTAACGTCTCACTTTAACTCACCATGGTGTAACACATCGCTGAAGAGGTTATCCAAAAAGAAAGAGTTTGTTCCGTGTTGCTAAATCTTCCAACACCCGTGATCGTTGAGTTTGTTATCACAATGCCAACGCACTTTACCAACTGCGATTGGCGATGCAAAACACGAGTATTTTAACCTTACGCTACCTTCCATGTTAGCTACTAACCCTAAACAGTTTTGGAAAGTCATTAAGAAAGAAGGAATATCTGTAATTTCACTGAATGAATCAGATTGGGAAAACATTCCTGGCGATCAATGTGCTGGTGTTTGGAATGATGTTTTATTGAGTCCTCAAATGTCATTAATATGCCAACTTTCCTACCGAAAAAAACAGTATGATTTTAATCGGGAAACAAATTGGATTTGTCAAAACCCAGTTTGAACAAACCAGGGAACTTACTGATTTCCATTACCCAATTAAAAATTTGGGATTTCATACTGTGAATGAAAGTAAAACTCTAAAACCCGATTTGGGCATGCTGGGTTTTAATGGGTAAGTATATATAAAAGTAAAAACCCAATTGGGTATCCTGGGTTCCGAACCGGTTGTACATTGAATGAGTGTGTTTTTTGCCAATGAAGCCGATACATGTCGATCCTTTGAAATTATCGATAACCTAAAACTTTCTTCATATGCTGGCCCTGACCACATTAACCCTCGAAGTTTCTGAAAAACAAAAAAAACATGTCGTTTTCTGATACTATCTTAAATCCTTTCTCAGTCGCCTGAGCTTGTTGTGTTGCCTGATGATTGAAAAATAGGGGAGGTGGTGCCATTGCACAAGGGAGATGTTAAACATTCACCGGAAACTCGACCGATCTCATTCACTACACTAGAATTGCATATAACGTACTAGGGCATTTTATTTATTATGAACTAGATGATTTTTCAGTCTACCTATTTCTTTAATACTACTCAGCATGACTTTCGAAAATCCATCTCTTGCTAAACTAAACTTTTATCATTTTGCCACGATTTGCACTCAGCTCCCGACAGAGGGTCCAAGGCAGACTATATTTCTAGACTTTTCCAAAGCCTTCGATAAAGTGTCCCACAACTGCTACAGTGCTACTGCTAAAACTTAACAGTCTTAATACTGATGCAAATGTTTTGTCCTGGATAACTTGTATTCGCACTTACCGATACCAATTCGTAACCGCTAACAATATGTCATCTCCTCTTGTTTCCATCAAATTTTGGTGCACCACAAGGCTTTGTATTGCGTCCATTATTGTTTTTTTCAATATAATAATGATTTGCCATGTTCCATTTCTTTCTCCATTAGTTTATTCGCTGATGATTGTGTTACTGACCAGGAGGTTACTAACACTTTGTACGTGCTAAATTTACAAGGAGATATGAAATCAGTCTCTAAATGGTCTGATTTGTGGGGGAAGGAACTTAACACGACTGAGTGCAAACTATTGAGTGTATCGCTTACATTTTATGCCCCTCCCTTTTATTTTCCTGAACACGTCCTCTTACTTTTCGTGTCCGTGGTACATACATGTTGATTATGTGATTAATAACGCTGACCGCATGCATGGTTATCTTAAACAAAATTTATGTCTTGCTCCTTCATCTCTGAAACGAACTCTATATAAAGCACGTGTTCGCTCTATATTACAATATGCTTCATTAATCTGAGACCCCGGTCATTCTAAACTAAGCAATGTTCTAGAATCAGCACAAAACAGATCTGCTCGTTTTATTCTTAACTATCGTCGAACTGCCAGCGTAACCTCCATGAAAACCACCCTATCATTGCCTAACCTTCCTTTCAATCGAAATTTATATCGCTTCTGCCTCTTTCATAAGATATACCATACTAATTCATTACTTCACAATCGACTCCTGAATCATTCGTTTTATATTTTATCAGGCATGCGTCATATATATAAGGTAGGCATTCTAAAATGCAATACTAATGCATTCTAAGAGTTGTTCATGCCTAAAACTTCTGTGGACTGAAACGACCTTCGAGTCCACAGAATTGATCATCTATTTAAAACTGCCATCAATAATCTATACTGTTTTGACTGATTATCAAAATGCACTAACCGCCACTCCCCTCTGTAACGCCGGTGGCCCTTAGGCTATTTTAAATAAATTACCTAATAAAAAATGCACAAATAATTTTTTTTTCAGAAATTGTTGGTATTTTACGAATATAAGTATATGGGGTAGATTAATAATATAATGCAAAATATAACAAGAAACATTTTTTAACCTTCTAAGGTTTCAGAAATTTCGTTATATGCATCTTTAACACAGTGCATACATTATATAGGCTATGCCAGTGGTTCTCAATCATTGATATCTCGCGGACCCCGTGTGGATCGGCGGAGATGGTGGAGGACCCCATTCGCGGTGAGCGCAAGGGAAGGGTATAGGTTAATTATCATAATAATTTAATAAGTGAACATAACGAAGCGCTGGTGTGAAGTGGACTTCTCTCATTCACATCCACACGAGAAAACTCACCCGAAAATTTGAACGTTTCTTCTTAATCGGATAAAAGACAAGTTTTATAGCCGGGATTGACTGACGAGGCAGTGCTTCGCGGACCACAAGAATTCCTTCGCGGACCCCAAACGGTCCGCGGACCCCAATTGAGAACCACTGGGCTATGCTATTAGGGCACTTAAAGCCTTGTCAAGAGACAGCATCAATTATTTGCAATGAGGATCCGTCATAGAATGTGCTGGCAGCAAAGGACACCCACCAATAAATTTTCATAAGCTTTCCAGACCTTGATTTTAAATGTTTTGGATATCCGACTTGTTCTGATGATTGAATTTTATTAAATATTAAATGTAACTTTTGTCCGAATTGAATGTTTTATGCGTGTGTCTATATTGCATTAGAGCTCATTTAATAAAATACATTCTGGAACGAACTCTAAAATTTTTATTACATTACCTTTCACACATGAGTCCGTTATTAGATCCGACTCTAAATACTGGTAATTTCTTCTACGAAAACATATCGTTTCGATTGAGTAACATTGCTTAGGAACATTTTGGACAATACATTTGAATATTAGAGTTAACAATCCTGATTTCAAGAAATCTCAATAAACGACGCAATGATCATTTGGTGACTTACTACGCAGATACACATACACAAGTGCTCGGTACAGGTGGGACTGGATCGCAAAATATGCGCGCATTCGTTTTCTGGCCTTGATCTATTTTTGGCGGAACTGCGGAAAGTAGAGAAAGCGACACCGAAAAAACAACATGTTTTTGTGTAGGGAGCTTAGATAATGTGGGGCGCCAGGTTTCCGAGCCTCGTGTAATTATAATTCTAAAAAAAAAAGAATAAATCACACACACACACACACACAGAAGAAAAAACAAACCGTATCAACAAGTCGCCGGAGGCGCCATAACTGGCTTCTTGCAAAAATCACCGTTCGTTTGCATTCACGCTATATTGTACCCGATAATTTCTTCAGACAAAAGTTGAAATTCAACTGAAAGATCCTCCGTCTCAACGCCAAATTCTTAAATTGAAATGCCGCGCACGCTACAAAACATTTTCAGCGAAAATAATAGTATGGAGGATCAGCCACCTGATCAGCATAAAACTTAAGGCCCGTTCACACTCTTGCAACCGAGTACGACCGAGAGAGACGAGACTCGTTAAAACCTTTAAAATTTCTCAGGACCACAGAACACACTGGCAGGCTGGCGCCATCTATGCGGTGGCCCTGGAACTGCAGTTCACAAGACCGAAGGTATTGCGGTATTTCCGAGGTCAAATGTGCGTAATACCTGTAAGAAAGGCCGTTTGTAACGTTGACAAAAGTTTTTCGAGCAAAGAAAGAAAGGATAATGCGCGAGAGAAATAGAAAATATGCCAAACCGCCAAGTTTATACTGCCACCGAATACATGCTTCCGGTGCGTCCTCTCGTTGTAAGAGGTTTTAAGGAACCCAGTTTTAAGAGGTCGCAAGTGTGTGAACGGGTCTTTATCGGGTGAGTAGCAACGGACCTTTTTTAATACTAATAACTTACTCACTGCAGCACTAATTTCTACAATATTTCATACGTAATTGTGCGTCCATCTCTTCAGATACGCATCCATGTAGTGACTGAATCGTGCGATTATTACTGCGACCAATTAGACAATAATGATTTGGGTTGTATTCACTTAAATGGTTCAGTAGCACGTACCGTGGCCATTCAGTGTGCGCAAGATAAGAAATCCGGTGTTTAAATAAAATTTAGAACAGCGATCAATCGCTTGGATGTATTTAATACAGGTTCCCTGGTGCTCTTACGTAGCAGGCTGTTACTAATCGTGTAGTAGTTAATGTCCATGGAGCAGTTTATTTATTTATTTATTTATTTATTGTACCCCCAGGGCCCGAGGGCGTTACAGAGGGGAGTGGGTTACAAAAGGAAAATCACTAAAAAACAAAATGACAACCTAAGAATAGAACACGAACATCAGAAACTTTAACTTAGAAAGTTCGTTAAACAACGCTTAAACATAATGGCATCTGTTACAGACACAACTGACAAAGGAAGGTGGTTCCACGTGGTTGTTGTTTTGGGATGAATGAATTATAAAAGTAGTGGTTTTACAAACAGGTAGACTGATTTTGTGTTGGTGATCGACGCTTGGCGACAAACATGAGGGAGGAGTTAGTAATGTTTGATGCAAGGAAGAATTGTGATGATAAATTTTATGAAACAGAAAAAGACGGGATAAGTCACGACGTGAACAGAGGTTAGGTAGGTTTAAAAGCGTTTTCATGGATGTTACGTTTGCACTACGTTGATAGTTAGTAAGAATGTAGCGAACAGATCTGTTTTGAATAGCTTCGACTGCTGTTGTAAGTAAGTCAGTACCGGGATCCCATATAGAGGAGGCGTATTCCAATTTGGAGCGGACAAGGGTTTTGTATAGTAGTAGCTTGAGAGATACAGGGACAGATGGAAAATTACGTTTGAGGAAGCCAAGCATGCGGTTAGCATTGTTAGTTATGTAGCGAATATGAGGCTCCCAAGACAAGTTCGATGAAATATGGATCCCCAAGTACTTATACGATGGTACACCTTCCAAGAAAACACTGTTCAGATAGTAGAAAGAAGAGTGCGAGTTAAGTCGAGAAACAGTCATTACTTTACATTTGTTAGAGTTGAGCTGCATGTTCCATTTGTTACACCAATTAGAAACACAATCAAGGTCAGACTGAAGCAGAGCAACAGCAGAGGTGTTAGTTATTTCACGGTAAAGAATGCAATCATCTGCAAATAAGCTAATAGAGGACGAAACGCAGGAAGGTAAGTGGTTGATAAAAATAAGAAAGAGCAGGGGACCTAACACTGAGCCTTGAGTGTTGCCTGATGTCACGGGAGCTGGACTTGAAGTATTATTCACAGACACAAATTGAGATCGGTTATTTAGGAAAGCACGAATCCATGAAAGAACATCCTGATGACTGTAAAGTTTGCATAGCTTATGGAGTAGTAGATTATGTGACACCTTATCGAAATCTTTAGCGAAATCAAGGAAAATAAAATCCACCGGGAACCACGATCAAGAATAAGGTGAAGGTCATTGGTGAAGGTGAGTAGCTGAGTCTCATACAAAAATGATTTACGGAAGCCATATTCTGCAGGAGCAAAGAATGAATTGGATTCGAGGTGTTGAACGAGAGGAGAAAAAATAATATGGTCAAGAATTTTACACGGAATGCTTGTTATGGAAATGGGACGGTAATTGAGGGGAGAATGATGATCACCGGTTTTATGCACGGGCACCACTTTTGCCCACCTTCCAATCGTCAGGTAAACAGCCTAGAGTAAGTGATTGCTCAAATAATTTAGACAGTATTATCGAAGAATACACCTTTGTGCTTAGAAAAAATTTATAATTAAATTCCGTCAACTCCCGCGGAGCAGGATATTTTTAACTGTTCCATTATCTTTAGAATTCCACTTGTTTGAATTAAGTGGGATACATGGGCAAAAAAGAGCGTTGTTGAAGTTGAGGTAAAGTTGAAGAGATACAGTTCGAAAATGATTCAACAAAGTAGAATTTAAAACATTTGCACAGTCATCGGTGGAAACAGGTTCACCTGATAAACTAAACAGAGACAGTGCAGTGTTTGTATTGCCGTTAATAGCATTCCAGAACTGTTTGGCATTGTTCGTGTGATGGCAGGGTGATAGAAAAATAAACTGACTTTGCATCCGCGATTGCACCTTTGTAAGCATTGGCAGCCTCGTGATACTCGAGCCATTTAACTTCGGAATTTGTTAACTTTGCTGCACGAAATTTGCGCTTCTTTTTACTGGAAAGTCTTTTTGTGTTGTTATTGAACCAAGGGAAATTCGAAACAATTGGGATGTTACGTAGCGGTATATGTTTATTGGTTAGGAACTCAACCTGCGTCTTAAACAATGTCCAATTTAATTCTAAGGAACGGTCAGAAAAGTGGTCTAAGCTGATTGATTGGAGTTTTATGGCGCGAGAGCAACTAGGCCAAAATGCGCCAGGTGCATACACTATTGCAGGAAAAGGGTTAAGGAGAAGACAGAGCTATAGTAGCTGGTGATGCAATAAAAGTATGAACATGAATCGTGTAAAAGATATGGATATGAATTTCAGGTAAGTATAAAAGTTATAATCAATAAGGAATTATCTGAAAATAAAAAAAACACACGGTGAAAAAGGAGGGGTTATAACAGGTGTAGATAGCCTGTTATTTTAAGAAATTCCAAAACTTTACTGAAAGGTACAAGAGGTTCATCTCCTAGCAAAAATTTGGGATGAAATGGAAGATGGGATCTAAAAATAGCGGAAAAACATGCTCGTCGTTTTTGATCCAAGTACCTACAGTGCCACAGAATATGTAGGACAGTCAATGTTTTGCCACAATGCTCACAGCGCGGGGTATCATCATTACAAAGTAAATATAGATGCGTTAAACGTGTGTGTCCAATACGCAAGCGGCACATCAAGACCTCGTGGAACCGGTTCCTCTGGTGGGAACTCTCCCATAATCCTAAACAAGGTTTGATATTATGTAGTTTATTGTCTGTTTCTTGATTCCATTCTAACTGCCAAAGTTCATAAATTGATTTTTTAATAACTGGCTTAAAATCCTCATAGGGTAGACCAACCGATGTTTTTAGGCCACCATTAACAGAGGCAGCCAATCTATCTGCTGCCTCATTACCTGGAATACCTACATGGCTTGGCACCCAGCATAGTTTTATATCAAGGCCAAGTAGGAGAGCGCGATTCATTTGGACACGCGCTTGTTGTACGAGGCGATTCTTCGTAACGGTAAGAGAACATACAGCCAGTAGAGCACTCTGGGAATCTACAAACAAAATAGCCTTCCTCACACGGTCTTCTAAGATGTGTTCAAGCGCCATGAGCACAGCGTAAAGCTCAGCAGTGAAAATACTTGCAACACTGTCAATACGTCTCGCTCTACTAAAGTGTTCCGAATAAACTGCGGAACCTACGAAAGACGAGCTTTTGGCCCCGTCAGTAAAAAATTGCACATAGTCTTGATATTTCTCCTGTAATGCAAGAAATTCCTTGTGAAGAACCTGATGGTTAACTGATCTTTTATTATATTTTGTAAGCGACCAGTCACATGACAATCTTACTGCCTTCCAAGGGGCAACAGTCTGTGTTTCCTTAATCAAGTTACTTTCAGGAAGAGCCAGCTGCAGGGAGGCAGAAATGCTCTGAAGCCGGAAGCTTAATGGGCGTATTATGCTAGGTTTGTTTTCAAAAAGCCGCAAAAACATGGAGGTGTGAACAGAATTATTTGATGGATGCATAGGATCAGATTTCACTTTGTACCCATAACACAAGCTAAGATATTGTCTGCGCTTCTCTAGTGACATTTGATGTGTATCTACATACAGGCTCAAAACAGGCGATGTCCGAAATGCTCCTGTGGCAAGTCGAAGGCCAAGGTGATGGACCGGATCCAGCATTTTTAAGACAGATTGCCGTGCTGATCCGTACACAATTGCACCATAGTCCAGACGGGAACGGACCAGTGAGTTGTACAATCGGATGAGACATCGCCTGTCAGACCCCCAGGATGTGTGTGAAAGCACTTTGAGAATGTTAGACGACCGCAAGCATTTCTGCTTCAGCTCCTTGACGTGAGCCAGAAAGGTAAGTTTCTTGTCGAAAATAACCCCTAAAAATGTGTGCTCGTATTTTACAGGTATTGCAGCGCTATTGAGCTGCAAACAAGGATCAAGCAACAGACCACGACGTAGTGAAAAGGGCACACACACTGTTTTTTTCAGATGAAAACTTAAAACCATTTTCATCGGCCCATTTGCTCATTTTGTTTATTGAGAGTTGAAGCTGGCGCTCGCAACTTGAGAGATTGCAGGACGAAAAGGAAATCTGCACATCATCTACATATAATGAATATGAAACTGATGGAGGTATCACTGCAGCAAGGCTGTTTATCTTCACCACAAACAAAGTGACGCTCAATACAGCCCCTTGAGGGACGCCATTTTCCTGAGGAAAAACATCCGAAAGTGTGGAACCAAACCTAACCTGAAAAGTTCGGTTAGTCAAAAACTCCCTTATGCAGCGCAACATGCGGCCACGGACACCATGTGTGTATAAGTCCTTTAGAATCCCGTAACGCCAAGTAGTATCATATGCTTTCTCTAGGTCAAAAAATACCGAAACACAGTGCTGTCGATGAACAAATGCTTCACGTATGAAAGTTTCCAGGCGAACAAGATGATCCAATGTTGATCGCCCCATTCTAAACCCACACTGATTGGGATCTAAAATTCCCTCAGTCTCTAAAAAGTGTACTAATCGTCTATTTATTAGTTTTTCATAAGTTTTCCCAAGGCAACTGGTCATTGCAATGGGACGATAACTTGCTGGTAGAGTAGAGTCTTTACCGGGTTTTAAAAGAGGAATTATATGTGCCCGCTTCCAGCACTGAGGAAAGGCAGAAGCCATCCACAAATGATTAAAAAAGGTTAACAAATGGCCTAGAGATTCAGGAGACAAGTGCCGCAACATTTCATAGTGGATTTTGTCAGGACCAGGTGCCGACTGCTTTTTTGACCCAAGGGCCACCTCGAGTTCGCACATTGTGAAAGGCTGGTTGTATACAAGAGTGTCTGATCCTGACATAGCAATTGGCCGCTTTTCTGCTACAGCTTTGAACTTCTTAAATTTTGCCGAATAATTAGATGAGCTAGACACTTCACAAAAGTGTTCCGCAAGAACATTTGCCTGGCCCTTCAAGGTTGGCGAAGCCGAGGGAAAAAGAGGCGTCCTAAAAGAGAGGTAGTTACCCCGAATTTTCCTCATTCGGTCCCACACCTCCTTAGTAGTGACAAAACTGTTCACCTTGGAAACATATTTCATCCATGAGCTTTTCTTAGCTCGTTTCCTTGTCCAACGAGCCTTTGCTTTACATTTTTTAAACTCTATCTTGTTCCAGACCGTTGGGTAGCGGCAGAAAGTGCCCCAGGCCCTGTTCTGACATTTAAGCGTAACAGTACAGTCTTTGGTCCACCAAGGCTTGCAGCGCTTAGGAAGATTTTCAGATGTTTGTGGAATGGAGGCAGATGCAGCATTTATGATACGGTCAGTAACGTACAAGGTGGCATTTTCCGGGGTCATAGCTAAAAGTTCAGTTGGGTCAAGCACTGCTTCCAATGCAAAAAGAGCCCAGTCAGCTTTGTCTAATTTCCACCTGGGGATACGTGTTGAAAGTGAAGGAGGTGCTACAGTACTTTCTAAAATAACAGGAAAATGGTCGCTCCCAAAAGGGTTATCTAAAACCTTCCAAGAAAAACAGGGAAGTAAAGTTGGGGATGAAAGAGACAAATCGATGGAAGTGAAAGTATTATGAGGTGCACTAAAAAATGTAGGATCTTGTCCATTTAAAAGGCAAAGGCCGGATGACAATAAAAATCTTTCAATGACACCACCACGGGAGTCTTGGCGAGCACTACCCCACATGGGGTGGTGGGCGTTAAAATCCCCCAAGATTAAAAAAGGTTGCGGAAGTTGCGCTACAAGTCCATGCAGGTCATGTAAATGCAGTGGAATATTTGGTGGCAAATAAAGTGAAACAAGCGTAATAAGGCGGTCAAGAAGAATACGCACTGCCACTGCTTCTAGAGAGGTTGTGAGAGGGACAGAAGCACAGGCAATACCACTCTGCACAACCACAGCTACTCCACCAGAGGAGTTGCTATGGGATGCACGGTCCTTTCTAAAAACCTGATGACGACGTAGAACATTTGTCTGTGTGTCCTTGAGATGAGTCTCCTGTAGGCATATAGCGACAGGTCGAAGCTCATCAAGAAAAAAATTTATGTCATCAATATTAGGGAAAAGACCACGGCAATTCCACTGCATGATACTATAGTTCTTTGCCATTTAGAGACGAAAAAATATATATAAAAGTGACCTAAAAGGGAGGTCTGTTAAGGTTTAAAATCTATTTTTACACGTGGGGTACTCTGCTTTTTAGGAGGATCTTTCTGTTTCCAAGTGGGGTCACTGGCGACAGAAAGAGAGGACTCCGATCCTGAGAGGGGAGCATCCTCC
Organism: Ixodes ricinus; assembly: GCA_037355805.1. NCBI lineage: Eukaryota > Metazoa > Arthropoda > Arachnida > Ixodida > Ixodidae > Ixodes > Ixodes ricinus. The sequence continues at coordinate 104,421 of JAZHYW010002834.1, forward strand.
TCGGACCTGGGCCCACTTACGTCCATGGGCTCGTCTGTTGCCGCCGGCGGTTGACCCCTGGAGGTCGACTGCTTCGGCGGCTCCCCGGGCTTCCTCTGGGAAGCAGAGGTGCGAGGGGGTAGGCCTCGGCCCTTAGGGGCCGGAGTGCCAGGTGGAGCAGGGGGTGTCAGCCCCTGCTCTGAGGTGGATGCTGAGGAGGCAGCATCCACCTTGCGATTCGAAAGCGGTGTCACTGGCACCGCTCCCGAGGACGCAGGAGACCTCGACGGGAGGCGCAGATCGTCCGCAGACGTCTGTGTTCCAGTCGAAACCACTGGCCGTACCGGTCCCCTATGTACGGCCTGGGCATAGGTGCCTTTGGAGACAAAGGCGAAACGCTTTTTGGCATCAATGTAGGAAATGTTTTCTTTAACCTTCAAGGTGAGAATTTCTTTTTCTTGCTTCCATAACGGGCAAGATCGGGAGTACGCTGGATGTTTTCCATTACAGTTAGTGCACTGAGCTTCGTTCTCACACACATCAGCGACGTGCTCCTTACTGGAGCATTTGGCGCAGGTCTCGCTACCCCGACAGCTACGCGACCCATGGCCGAACCTTTGGCACTTAAAGCAGCGCTGAGGGTTCGGCACATAAGGCCGGACACGGCACTGAAGGTAGCCTGCCTTTACATTAGTGGGTAGAGTCGTGGAGTCGAAAGTGAGAATAACATGCCTTGTTTTGCGTTCTACGCCGTCGCGACGGATGGTGATGCGTCGTGCTGAAACAACTCCCTGTCCAGAGAGACCCTCAACTAGCTCTGTATCTGTCAAGTCGAGCAAGTCATCTTCGGAGATGACCCCTTGGATGGTGTTTAACTTTCGATGAGGGGTCACACTGACCTTGTAGTCTGAGACGGAGTTCAGGGCTAACAGTGAGTCACTTTGTTTCTTTGTATTTACCTCCACAAGGAGGTCGCCTGATGCCATCTTTTTGGCGCTAAAGTTCGCACCGATAACACCTTCAAGCACTTTGGACACTAAAAATGGAGAAAGTTTAGCCAGTGGCTTTTCGTCCTCAGAGTGCAGAACAAGAAACTTTGGAAATTTGAAAAGATCAGGGGTCTTGGTGGAAATGTCAAGGACTTCGGTGCGGGTCCTTTTCAGGGCCCGATCAGTTGGTTTAGTTTTGGAACCCATAAAGATGGGAAGGAATTTCAGTGC
>JAZHYW010002835.1:0-28244 GCA_037355805.1 Ixodes ricinus
ACGTTTACCCTTACACGCCCTACCGAAAAAATCCGGTTTAACTTTTCACTATCCGGATTAACCGGAACCGGAATTTTGTTTCTGGAAGCCCAAAAATGCAGAATGCAGACAAGTAGAATAATGTTCTGAAAATCTAAGTTCGAGATAGAGTCCATATAAAATCTAGATAGATTTCCGGTTCCATAATCCGGATGGCCAGGGGTTATACCGGATTTTTAATGGTGCAGGGCGTTACTTGCCAAATCCGTATGTTTGCCGACGACTGCGTTATTTACCGGCCAGTCGCTAACACTTTCTGACCAAATCAATTTACAGGAGAAACCTCAGCCGCATCCAAGAGATGGTTGCGACCACTGGTCTGCGCGTCTGCTTAGTACTTAGTAAATGCAAACTCATGTCCTTTCATCGCCGAACCAACCCTTTCCTTTTTCCCCTATTCAGTTGCCTAACACTCCCGCCGAACTAGTACGAGTCGTATAAATATCTTGGTGTCACCTGTAGGTAGCGACCTATCATGGCGCGCACATACGGCACTAACATGTATCTCATCAGCGACCGAAAGTTTAGAGAGTTTCTAAAACGCCATCTACGTACCGCTCCCCAAAGCATACAGACTGCTAGCATACAAATCACTCGTAAGTCCCAGCTGGAATACGCATCCCCCATCTGGTGCCCGCACCAAGCCCTATCTCAGTTATGCACTCGAACACGGTTCAGAACCGCGCCGCCAGATTCATCCACTCATCTTACTCGTTTTACAAAGTTTAAGTATCTCATCCTACAAAGAACGGCACCTCCGCTCAATTCCGATAAATGTAGGCTTACGTGTGATTCCATTTCGCAAAGCACTACTCAACAGCTCTGCACGTCTTCGAATTCGCGAAATGTGAAATATTATTTGTGTAATCTTAATTTAAACATCAGCTGATACCGGAAACCGAAACTTCGGTTGCCGTCAGGCAACATTGGTCTCGTGTTGTCAGAGTCATGGCCACGTCACGTCGAACCACGTGGTCTTGTGGACGTTCGTGGGGGCGAGGGAACAGGACACGCGACGCGGGCAGGTCGCTTCGGATGGCGTGGACGGTGATGGCCCGGGGAGAGGGGGAAGGGGAGAAGACGAAAGAGGAGAGAGGGGAGCGGAGAAACAGACTGCGATAAGCGCGCAGGGCAGCGCAAACTAGCGCATCTGCGTTACGGTGATCACGTGGACGCCGTAGAGCCAACACCGGGAGGAGAAACTCATGACGTCATCGTTCAATTTCGTCTCTGAGTAAAAACAAACAAAACGCGAGAATGACGTAGTCATGCCTCTGGCGTAGTGGTTCAACGTTGGCCGCTCCAACTCCGTCGCATTGACTGCGCTGACGATTGCGCCTCACGTCGCACGCTAGAGTTGGCAGATTTCGGCGACTTGGCTCATTTGAAAGTTTGCTGGCCAGTTTATTAAATATATAGACGGAATTAGATCGTAATATTTGACATGGGGTCTTCCTATATGATACTGAAGAGGGCTGTATAGTTTTCTAAATATCAAAAATGAAGCGGAGTTTGCCCTTTAAAAAAGCTGAATCGGGCCTCTTTTGAACCTCTCCTCTCGTCGCCAAACTGCTAGCTTATGTCTATTTCTATAAGTTTTTCTATTCTCCGCTCCATCACGCGCCCTACATCGTACCCCACGCCCGCATCTCTCTCCGAACAGGTCACCCTTTGCAGGTCACCCGTCACCGCACTCGAACTGCCACTTTTTTCAATTCCTTCTTCCCCCGTACTGCAACTGACTGGAACGGCCTTCCCGGCGATGTTGCTACGATCACCTGCCCATTAAGGTTTGCTGAAGCTGTGTCAACCATCAATCCAGCGTTATTGTTTTTTATATTTTCCCCGCCCCTTATGTAATAGCTCCTCCCGAAGGGGTCTCTTAAGGAAATAAAGTGAAGTGAAGGTTAAGTCGTAAACCTCGCGAATGCGGTCAGTTGTGTTTTTTTTTTTTTAGGTACTGTTATTGCATATAACCAGATTTCGTCTTGTTTATACTTCAACGTATGGCATGTACTGTACTGACACGGCTGGCACGCGCCCAGTTCCAGCTGAGCTGATCGGTGTGGTTGGCGTAGGCCTAACCAATTCACGGTCTCGGTTTCTGCGCGGTTTCGCGGTGATCGGTAAAATAAAATGTAGCGAAATGTTGTGTATTATTCATAATGTGGCGCAGCGCGCAATAAATATATTCAGGCAAGGAAATGATTCGTCTCCTTCTCCAGAGCTGCGTAAGACGCGAGAGCGATGAAAAGTGTTGCTAGTCCCAACTTCGACCGCGTACCGGCACCGGCGAAGAAAAACGTCGCACTGTCGTTTCTCCGTTCTCGGCAGCAAGTTTTGTATACGTGAACTTTATTTGATGAAAAAGAAACAACACAGGGGTGTCCAACGCAACTTTATTGTTCAGAAACAAACACTAACTAATTCAGATATAATTCACTAGAAAGGTACAAATGCAGTACAGGAGACTGTGATAGTACGGCGCAAGGAGTTTTAGATTGTTTCCCTTGTTCCGATAACAATACCGCGAGTGGACACACGTTGAGAGATAATCGAATCGAACATACTCACTTGTGTGGGGTGTGCTACTGGTGCTATTTTGACCGTAATTATGGGCACGAAATGTCCTTCTGCCGAACAGCACGTACGGCATCGATCTCTTGCGGGAGGGGGCGGGGGGGGGGGGGGAGGGCTGCTGCGAACCTCGGGCGAGCACGGTCGACGTCTCCGGTCTCCGGGAACCCCGAAGTACGAGAACGTGATCTTCGCGTAAACATCACCTCGCTCCGTCGACCCGCCGCTGCACCGGCTGCACGTCCGCCGAATCCCGCCGGGCTGGGGCGGCCACGCCAAGCCTGACGAGATCCACGAGGAACTTATCGCGCTTGTGTTTCGCCGCAAGGACAGCCGCGGTGGTCACTGCCATGACCCCGCCGACAACGCCGGAGGTTCCTCGTGCCCAAGAAAGTCTCTTCAACCCGCCTGCCCCACAAACGACTGTCGCCGAACCGCCCGGGCGATGAAAACATGCGCTTGTATTTCCACGTGCACCAAGCATGCCTATTTTGGTCGTAATCCGGAACCGAAACCAATTTTCCCGCGATGTCTGGTTACCGTTCTCGACAAACATCCGAAATCTTATAAACAAAGCGGAACATTTCATTCATTACTATGATATTATATTACAACAATATTTTGTGCACTTTGTAGAATTTAGTGAATTTAATATCACGAAAAGTTGAAACACACATAAACGTGATCTGGCAACCATGGCAACGCTCCGAATTTTTCCGAACTTTTCCGATCTCTTGAGATTCGGCTACTCTTCCGAATCTTACGCCTCGGTATTGCGTTCAGGCCTAGGCAATCTATACCAGTGAGTGGACATACCGCTGTGGCGCTGCTTTCAGAGGCATGTTGTCGTCACGACATTCCATTGAAGCTTCATAACCAACTACCAGGTGGTTTTTGATTATCGTTTAATTCACTTTAAAATATGTTTTCTTGTGTTTTCTAGCGCAATATTTATGTTTCTGTGGTTCTACTGCTACCTGCGTCGTGTTGAAACAAAGAAATGAGCTCCAGAATTTGGTTTCCGTACCCCTTTAAAGTATTCCCAACTTGCTAAGGTGTAGGGGCCTCGAGACGTAGGACAAGTGGTGATGTGGCTTCGTCGAAATGCTCACCTCAAAAGACATAAAAGTCGTACGATGCGGACGATGTAACCAAGACGCCGCATGTGTGTGTGTGATGGCTACATCCGAACGAGCGACCTGGCCGGACCGCCGCCACTTCGAGGTCAACTTGGATGGTGCTACTACCTGTGGACGCAGCCCTCTACAGCACAACCGCCTGGTAGGTATTCTCAGTCTCCCGATATGTATTGACGTTGAAGGAAAGGAATACTTCTATTCGCCTTAGGTTGTCCGTTACGGGAGACAATACGACTAGGAATCATTCGAGTTAATTGAAGTTTTCGCAGAATCATATTTTAGTGAATAGGCTGTTTGTAGGCAGCTGCAGATGGGCTTCGGACAGACTGCGCCACGCAAATGAATATAATACCAAGCTGGAGCGTGCACCGCCTAGTGTTTACCGCCAAGAGTTCAGCAGGCTGGGTTGTTAAGTCACAGAGCCATTCGCTAATCAGAACGCCGCCATTTCGCTAAGTGTCATTCGATGAAACGTTGTGGTTTCGTTTGCGTTCGCTAAACGTCGTTCGATCAAGTGGACGCCTCGCTTTCATTTATGAAAAGAATGCTCGGCGTCGTTTCTTGCCAGGCAGGTTTGCCGCCACGGCGAAGCGGAGACTAGGATGAAAACAGCGCGCTCGCTTAGTGCCTACGTTGACGTTGCCTCTCATAACTAGGGTGTCGCGAACCGGCCGAGGTTTGAGTTCGACCAGTTTCGACTTTTTCGAACTTTTAGTGGAAAATTCGACGAACCTTGTATTGAGGTTCGACTCGTGTGCGCATGCGCGACAGGCTGGCCAGTTGGCTTCGGATTGGATGGTGATGGCTAAGGGACGAATTAAGGGCAGCGTTGATTGGTTATTTCAGTTATTACAGTAGAAAAACAAATAAGTTATTAACTTCTTCAGTGATTAGAATTGGTTTCTTTTAATTGCAACTGTTTATAAAATAAAATAACCATTTTCATAAAAAAAAGTTCTCCAAACTTAGACATGTTTGTATCAAGGTCTGGCCACACTGTCCACAAAGTCGAACCGGTCGAATCTGGTGAAAAGTTCGAAGGTTCGTCGAACCGGTTCGACCCAGTCGAACCCCGAAAGTTCGACCTAAAAATCTGGTTCGACAAAAAGTTCGCGACACCCCTACTCATAACAAACTGTGCTCGGCAACACTTTGGAGTCCGCGGAAAGGCAGCCGCTTCCGAGTGCGGCCATCGTGCGGCATCTCTGCGCGCTATGCGTCCACTTTCCGGGTAAGATGACAAAAATGCGAAAAAGTAATGGGTGAAATACTGTAAACGACTTGTTATTTCGCCCGCGGACTCAATATTTCGCGGTTGGAGGTCAAGAAAGCTGAAGTTTTGAAATACTTCGCGGGTTTTAAATATTCGCGACTCGGTGGGATCTTAATATACATTCCAATGCATTTACGTGTGACCGGAATTGTTCGCGGGACTCATTTTCGCGAATTGTTAGGCGATTCGCGAAATTCGTGAAATGAGTCCTCGCGAAAATTAAGTCGCTCAGATATAGTTTTCACATGACGTCAGTCTGGTTGCCATGCAGGTACTAAGGGTCCAATTAATACAGTGGAAAGTATGGCGCCTCGCGCCCCCGCGAGCGTTGCCAATCGTGATATACGTTCTGTTTAGTGATGGGCCGAACTTTTGCCGAATCGAAAGTTCGGCGCCGAATCTCGGGATTCGGCAAAGCCGAACTTTTGCCGAATTTTCCTAGAGATTCGGCAAAGATTCGGCAAAAATACATTGTTACCAGACTTAACGTTGAAATTTAGTTTTTTCTGGCGAAAAAAGGTTTTCTGTTGTTTTTCTTAACTTAAATGCAACATGTAATGCATATTGACACAGTTATATTACTAAGTAAGGTGATATTCTACAAGATAATTGTATCGGTGCGTTTTTGTGTGTTTACTGGCAATTTTAGAGTGACTTCTAGCAGAAGTGGCGTGACAACGAGGTTGGGTAGTAGCGGTGGCAGTCACGAATCACGCTACGAGAGTTTCGGTTTTGAGGCATCATCAGCGCAAGCCTGCATGTGTGTGTACAATGTTAAAATGAGGGCAATAACGCTGGGTCCTGACTCACCGTTCTGTGCGCAAAACCCGAATGCAACGGTTGCTGAGCCTTTACCAGAAAAGATAATATTATTATTGTAAATATGCATGTTTTTCGATTTGAGTGACTTGACGTCAGCTTTGCATGAAAGTGTGCGTCCCATATTAGCAACGGTTCGTTTTTAACCTTTAAAATGGCAGTTTCTGGTGTTAGGATTCACACGAACGTTTAGGAAGATAGGATGTGCAACGTCGAGCATTATAGTTCCGTGTTTAGTTTTATGCAGATACAGAAAAATCGCGAAATAACGCTAGTTGAAAAAGCAATCTATCATTCAATCAATCTTTATTTGTACAAAATAGTAGAACACGGGAAGCGTGCGCGGCTGGCAGAAAGGTTACAAACCCGTACGCTGAGGCGCCTGCCAGCCAACTTTCCGTGAGTTAATGAATAGACGCAAAACACAACAGTTTGACGTTTTAGACGCGGACGAACAAATAATACAGGAAGGACAAAATATGGCCATTGGACTCGCAAATTAAGGGCGGCCCACACACTCGCGCAGAGTGCGCAGCACAGCGGCACACACTACTTCTGAGCCGAAAACAGAATTGTTATAATTGCGAGGAGTGCTTTGTCAGCCGTGGCCGGGTGCTGACGTTCCGTTATTTAATAATGCGACGTTGATTTGAGAAAAAAAAATGAAATAACGTTTATTATTTCTGTGGTTAACTTCTGATTACATGGTGAGGTCCTTTTGCGTGCCGTTCGTGGCGTGCCTCCGATCGTTCTGTTCGGAGCGGTTTCTTTCCACACAGACACGAGCGGTTTCTTGTTCCCAGGCAGGCGCTATCGGCAAAGTTCAGTTCTCGCTCTCGCGAAGCGTAAACAAGCTGGGCCCGCAACCCCGTGCCATAGCCCGTGCGCTCGCACCGCGCGCTCGCGAAAAGTCACGCATTGAGGATCCATTACAGATCCCGCCGAGGCAAGACAAACAAGTAGACAAACGAGCTGGGCCAAGCTAACAGCTTTAAAGTAATTGTCGGCCAATGTTTCAACTACCTCGTTGCATCACTGGAAATGTCAAATTAAAATCACGTCATCCAGAATGGACCGCATCATTTGTTATTTGCGCAGTGGACTGCGTAAATTACTGGTCGATTTTCTATCCTTGAGGCACAAAATATTAAAGAGAACCACACTCGCTCACAAACAAAGTTACCGTGTTGCCTACTCACTCCACACCTCGCCGTAACCACTGATTGTACACAACGAGCTTGAGTTGGTTGAATTACGCTGCACCACCGTGCACTGCACGATAGTAACCGCACGACTGCACGGCGTCCATTTGCAATTCACGGCCCCTTTGGTCCCGTCGCGTTCTCGCGCGTGCGCAGACATTTGCCGAATTTTTGCCGAATCTTTGCCGAACTTTCCTTCAAAAGTTCGGCATTTGCCGAACTTTGCCGAATCAGAAGTTCGGCAGATTCGGTCCATCACTAGTTCTGTTGAAGTTGGGCTGGCCACACGTGCAAAGGACGCAATTTTAGGTACCGAGTTACGTCTGTTGAAGCTATGTATTTTAGAACCTCCCCGAATATTATATGAACTAGTGTAACCCAAATGGATCAGCTTTCTATCTGCAATTATAACTTGGCCCTCAAAACGCTCAACGAAAATAAAAGTGACAGGTCCAAGATGTATTGTTATTTCTATGTACTATTTGTTTAAACTTTAATTAAATATTGAAGGCTATGGAGGGTCACTTGTGCGGGAACACCTGTTTGCGTGGGCCTTTGCCTTTCCGCGAAACTCGCACGGCCTGCGCACTCCTTTTTCCTGTTCTATTACATGTAATGAAGTGATATAATGGTGACAGTTATTCAGTCTAGTGCCCGCCAAGCCAGATTTAGTATATGCATGAAGACAAACGTCTACATATATATATAATGATAAATAAATTTGGCTTGCCGTTAAAGGACACATGCAAAGAAAAAAAAACTTTTTTTTTAAACAGCCGGGTTGGGAAAAGGAAGTCATAAAACGAATTTACAACGAAAAATAAATTTTTTAGAGCTATATTTACGGCGCTATACGAATTTGTAGTTGGCGCCCACGGGCGCCGCGGAAAAGTGGCCCATATTTATCACGTGACTGGCCCCTATTTGTCACGTGGTACTTGCGCTCTTTCGGAAGCTTCCTATGGTCTCGAAAAGTTACTTATTCATCTTCGTTTGAAGTGCAACAAAAAACAAAGATTAATAAGTAACTTTAGAGCCCAAATGAAGCTTTTGAAAAAGCGCAAGCAGACGTGATAGACCTGTGCGCCGGTCAGATGACGGCGGCGGCGCCCCGAAGCAGACGAACTTGTGCGGCGGCGGCGACGGCGGCGTGGAGAAACGCGTTGAAGCGGCGGCGCACAACGCTCAGCGTGCGGCGGCGGCGACGCACAGGTCTACCACGTGACCAGCGGCGGCTCCCGCGGGCGCCAACTACAAATTCGTTTTGCGCCGTAAATATAGCTCTAAAAATTTTCTTTCTTCTTTGTAAATTCGTTTTATAACATACTTTTTCCATCTAGGCTGTTTAAAAAAAATGTTTTTTTCCTTTGCATGTGTGCTTTAACAACATATTCAAAGAGTCTGTCATTGCATCAACTTACTCTTCGCTCACAACGTCTCCCGGCTCATTCACCACTACCGAGTTCACCTATATATGTATACAGGTGTATGTGTGTTTTTTTAGCTTAACAGAACAATTGTTAAAAAAAAGAGATAATAGATACGTGGATGCCGTTTTCATTGAATATTTGTGGGGCTCGGCGCACATGAGATGATGGGATAAACGTCACGGTATGTTGACGAATTGACAAAATTCTCTTAATTAACTTTATAATTAACAGTTTAATGGGCCTAGTGGCAATTATTGTTTTAAAGTGGGCCATTATTAAAGGCGAACCCAATTCAAACAAGGTTTCCGAAAAAGCAACGAGCTTTGAAATATTCATCGTTAAAATTTTGCCTTTCGTCGCTTCATTCAAAATCGCTCGCTGAAGGGCGTGCCTGGTTATGATGCGTAGAAGAGTGACGCATCTGTTTCGAGCCCTGCGTCACTATCTCGGCGGCACGTCTTTAGTGGACGCGCCGGCGTCACAGTGACGACACACAGACTGCTCATATCAGGCGCGCTCTTCAGCGCGCGGATTTGAATCAAGAGAAAAACGTCAAAATTGTAACGATGAATATCACAAAGCTTGTTGTCTCTTCGCAAATCGCGCTATTTGGGTTAGGGTTTATTAATTGTGGCCATCAAAACTGCAACTGCGACATGGCCAATTAAATCGTTAATTAAAAAGTTAATTATAAAATTTCGGTTAATTAGCATATGTGACGCTTATCATCTCATTTAATGTACGCAGAGCCCCACGTATATACAAGATGACGGCCTCCACGTACCTAACACCTTTTTTTTTTCTTTTTATTTCTGTTCAGCTGAGAAAAAAAACACCCTGTATATATTTATAGAAATCTGTGCAAGAACGGTTGACAGATGCCTCCGTAATATTCAAGCGGAAACGTAGTGCACAGTTCAAGAAGCTGAACCATGAAAAAGTCCGAAATCGATATCAATAATGAAAGTAGAGGTACTAAATAGGGTTTGATGACATTGACAATTACCTGAGGAGCAGGTTTTTCAAGTACTCTCTAATCACCTTGGTTAGGTGTATGGTTATGCTTGCTTCAGACAGCTTTTTTTTTTCAATCCTAAAACTCTTTATTCTGTTCCTCTCGGATGGAATTTTGCACCAGGGGATCGGGCGGGATTGTAGGTTTTGGCATTTTATACGTCGAACAAATGTAATGCCGATTGTGATCAGTTCCATTGTCGCTATGCCTTCCGGAGACATGCCCATACTACCCGGAGAATCGCCAGGTCTTCGCATGTATTTTGTATTTTGGACCGACAGCAAAAACATTTTGTACGTGCAAACCTAATGGAGGTCATCCAACTCGGCTGTCATGTACCTTGGAGAGGGCTCTTGTTTTATGCATACTTATAGACTGTTTGAAAGACCACAATACCCAAACTCCTTCGCCCAAACCCCTTGGGTTCGTGGAGGAATGGGGTGGCAGGGTTGCGACGTGCGTGGGCTGACCAGATAATGCCTCTTGCCGGCATGTGTTGTTGGTGTCATTTGTTTTTGCATCTTTTATTATGTCAGAATTGTCTCCAAAAAAAGTTTAAATACTAAAATAGCCCTCAAAAATCAGAAACTTGACCGATCAAGTTGTAACTGATTACAAAAATATATTTTACTAGTCACCTTTCTGTGATAAATTTAAAACTTCAACTTCGAAAAACAAACAAACAAAAAAAAACACGAATTTTTGCATGTGTTTTATTGGCGGAGAAGGGTTTGCTTACCTGTTCCGCCAACGAAAAAATTAAAGACGTTTACAACAGACTGTAACGCCGAATTAGAGCGCAGCTGGTGAGGAGGGAGGAGGGAAGGGTATTGAGGGGAACGTATACCCTCCTCTTTCTCATGTGCTCATCCTGTCTGCTACTCCTCCCTCAAGCGTCACCGTCGCCTCACGAAAGTCCCCGAGACCTCACGGGAGTCATGTGACGTCACCGGGGTCACGTGACCGCTATGAGGTCACGTGACGATGATGATTACGTCACCAGTGACGTCACTGATGACATCATCATCACCGGTGACGTCATTGGTAACGTCATCAGTGACGATGCGGATGCCGATGACAGTCATCAGTGACGTCACGCGTCCCATAATGCACCCGCGCGGTTACGGCGACCGCTCAAGCCGGAAACGGGCGCCTAAGAGCTACGCTCTAAAAACAAGTTAAAATCAGTTTGCTTTTCTTCTTTTCCTTGTACACGGAGCTGAGACCTCAAATTTTTGCGCAGAAATGTGACCAGTGAACGACATTTATGAGAACAGTTAATTCGTCATGTTTCTGACTGCGGGCTATTTAGCGTGTAATATTTTTTAGGGGGACACCTGTATTTTTTGGGTACTTATTTTTAATAAAGCTATACCGTCATATGCGTTTTGAGCGTTAACATTTGGGCCTAAATTTTGCACGGGGGTTGAAAATCAATGTATGCCTAAGAGTTCATGTCTCTTAGAACGCTTTGTGTAATCTGTCATTCTAGGCTTGCAGTTTCATGATAAGTGTCAGTGTTTTGTGAATTGAAAGGATCTGCAGCAAATAGTTAGTAATAAGCTTAATTAAAAATCGTCGCCGGTTGCGACATCAGCTCCTTCTTCTTCGTATGTGTTGTTACTTCTACACGCCTCCCAAATGGTGTCATGCTATTGACAGCAGCACGGGTCCTTACAAGACTTCTTACATCACATTGGCTTGAGCAGTTAAACTTTCACAAGTCTTCACATCACACTCAGTGTCTGCTTTGGAACCGCAAGCCAAAGGATTCATTAAATGCATTCTCAGTGATCACTTCGCCCGAGGGGCACTCCAGCGCAAACACTTTTTCCTTTTGAGGCAGCCTCAATACCAAAGCGCTGGTCAAAATATATTTTCACGAAAATGTAAGTTATTTTCGAGCGACATTGACCCCGCGGAACCAACACTCCCCTAGAAGAGAAGGCCAGAGCGCTCCGAGTGGTTACGTCACAATAGCGGAGGAAGAAAGTCCATAGCGCAACTACGTGAGAAAAATTTTGTGGCATCGACCGCATCGACGTGAAAAAATCGTTTCTTGTCGATCGGCGGGGTGTTCGCGAGCATTTATCTGACATTAATATATGTTTTAAAAGCGCAGTATTGTACAAATTATTATATATATAATATAAGCATAATACACAACGCGCTATCAAGGTTCAAAGTACAAATCTTTTATTTATGATTATCCACGTAATCGCGGGACTACGTGCAATCCCGCAGATCCCCACACTTTTCGAATGAACCGGTCCGCTGCGACGTTTTCCCTCGTGCGGGCTCCGATTCTGGTATATTTACGTTGTGTGTGAGCTGCCGACTGTCTGAAAGAGGAACCCTGAGACTGTCAGAAGGGAAGGGAACCGAAGAAAATCCACGCCATCGCGGCAGGGAGCGCATGCGAGCTGCCGCTGCTTTCATGTGTGTGTGTGTGTGCGGTTCTTTTGATTCTTCCCGCGATTTCTTGATCGTCACCGCAGTGTCGGGTAGTTGCTTTTGTTTTCGCTTGATACTACGGCATTTACGTGGATTCGCGGAACAAGTCCTGCTACGGTTTGAGTGACGTGTGTGGCAACCAGCCAACGATGACTCTGGTCGATTATCGATAGACCTCTCTTTCGACAGAGAGAGACCTAAAGTTCGTGTTCAAATGTTTTCGCCACGGCTATTGTGGGACGTGTGGATACGATCGACAGGTGAGTAACAACTTATTTACGGGCTTTCTTGGTCATGTGGGACGCGAGTAAAGTGCTGCAGTCGGGTTGTTTTTTCTTTTTTTGTTTTTCGTGACAGAATGGCATCTTGTTCGTCGTTATCCGGTGTGCGGTTGCGTCGACATTTGTAAATATACGTGGGTAATATTCTAGTTTTCACTGGAAGGTGAATAACAAGTTTGTGTGATTATACAAAGTGCGTTGTTTCTACTCATGTGTTTATTTATACTAAGGCTGTTTTATTGCCTTTACCGCTTTTATACTAGAATCTTAACTGTATTTAAGGTAATAGTATTATTGTATACAAAATAAGATATTTTGTTCTAAGGCAGCTCGAGCCCATAGGGAGAAGTAAATTAGTTGACTGTAAATAGTAAGTTTAGTACCCCTGCCACCCGGGAAAGTTAATATATTTTCATTGAATGATATGTGGACTTAATCAGCTCGCGGTCTTGAGTGATTATACGAGCGGTCACAAGCTGATTTGCTCGACCCCATAATGTCATTCGATCGAAATTACATTACTTTTGCAATGTGGCCGGGGTATGATGCAAGAATTCAGTCGCTGCACGCGATAACAGTCGCTTACATGATCGTAAGTGGCACTTGTCTAGCCGTGTCCGCGTTGACTACGTCTACCTGATTTTTAACTGTGATTTGGTTTCCTGTGTCCAATCACTGCGTGTCTCGCCATTTTGTCGAAGTATTCCTGTGTAAAATGTGCATTCCTACAGCAGTTATTGCGTGGCTCAATGTTTTCTCTTATACGCCTACCCGGTACCATTTCATCCCGATTATTTAGCGGTGGAATATTTTGCTCGTATAATAAAATATTTTCGAGACCCGTTGCTATGTGCAGCTCTCATTTTAGCTAATAAGACACGCGTATATGTGACTAAAAGCGCGTCAGGACGGTCGATCCACGCGCGTTGCCTTCGCCTCGCCGCGCGCCCCCGATGGCCTTCCTTCGCGACGTCACGAGAAGAGCGCTACGGCCTTGTCCTCTAGGAGGTGTTGGCGGAACGCAGTTTTAACGGACGGTCCTCCTTTCCACTTTTTCTTTCGCACCTGTCTGCAGCAGCGGAGGACCTATGGTGATTGCAACTTGGAACCAATTGCACCGGGTACTAAAATGCGTCTTGCGCCGAAAAATATTGCCTGAATTACATTATATTTGTTTGTGGAAAATCCGCCTTTTGACCCTAGGCTTCCTTTCCCAACTGTTCGTAAAAAAGAAAAAAAGAATTATGCTGGTGTGGTTTTTTAATTAAACGAGATCTCACATTTGTGGGTTTGGAATGCGCTCACGCTGACCGTGTGATAATCTTAGAACCAGGGCAGGAATTGCGAGATTTTGCTGTGCATATACCTTTTATGTGACGAAAATATATACAATTCGTTCAATAACTGATTAGCGTTTTTTTATACAGTTTTGGAGCTCTGAGTATTTGATTCTGGTCTTTACCATGCACAATTCCCTGGCTGCAGTAGACGCCAACATTATATTTTTCGGGATGACAAAGTAGCCTGTTGAAAAACAACTACTTCCAACAATTATGTTTTTGTTTCTTTTTTAATCATGTCAATTAAGGTCAAAAAAGCGCGTGTTTTCTAATTTTATGTTTTAAGTGTAAACCCTGTACACACATTTTAGTTTACATAAGTGGTCGAGTGTGTTGTTTTTGTTAGTATGGAGTAGGTCAAGTGGAACACTGGGTTTAATTTAATAAATAGGTTTGTAACTGTATGAGTCGTTGTTCTTGTTCTTCCTTGCGCATGGGTGCTGGAAAGTGTAGAAACAGCCGGCTGAAAAAAGACAACAAATCGGACGGCCATCTTCAACGGGCTGGCTGAAAATGGGCCGCTTATATTGACTTGACATGTCACAACTATAAAGCCGTGAGAAAATGGATGTGGTGTCACGGCTGCATTGCCGTGACATTATGTCACGGCAATATAGCCATGACACGAGATCCAACTTCTCACGGCTACATAGCCGTGGCATAATGTCACGGCAATACAGCCGTGATACCGAGATCAAACTTGTCACGGCTACATAGCCGTGACATAATGTCATGGCAATACAGCCGTGACACAAGATCCAACTTGTCACAGCTATGGAGCCGTGACATGCTGTCACGCCTATACAGCCGTGACAAGTTGGATCTTGCTTTTCGCGGCGTTAGGTGGCCCAATAGCCGGCCCCAGACTAAGAGTGTACGTAGGCGCTGCGAGCGAACGTTCTCCGCGCCTCGCTTCGTCCTGTCGCAGTCGGCGGCAGTGCTCCGAGAGTTTCGGGTCTTCTCTCTCGTCGAACTGTCGGCCGGCGCTCGCCCGATGGCGACGTTCGCGCTGCGGGCGCACGGGTACTAACGCGCCCATCGTTGCCCTGCATGGATATATCCGTAGCAGGGCCGCTGACCTACGGCTTTGAGTCTTCATATAGACCGACACACGCCCGGACGCTCTGCTATACCAACACGGCCGGACGGCCGCGCATCCGCGGTAGCTATATGTGGGCAAAAGCAGCACGACTCTCCGTGTTTTCGCCATTGCGTTCTATGGCGTGCGCTCGTTGTTGACGTTGTAGAGACGCTTGTATCTTTATTTGTGCGTCGTATTTCCTGACAACGTATGTCGTATGCTATGCCCGAATATTTGAGCTCACTGCCCGAGCCTGAACGGCAGCGGTATCGAAACAAACTGTGCGTGGGCGGCGTTGCCTACGAGGATCCGTACGCCGTAAACACGGCCTGCTGGACTTCCGACGTAAAGTTGCTGCCACCAGAAGTCGACAGCTCACGTCGTCGTTTATTTAGTTTTTTCGCCAAGCTAGTTCACGGCCGACACGGTGCAGGCGTACAAGTCTCTCGAGGCCTAGGATTACTTCGAGTCGGTTTCCGCACTGCCGGCGGGATCAGCAGACTGTGGGTCTGCGGAAGTGTATTTATTAATTGATTAAATAAATACACACAGCATCTTCAAGTCAAGGTATGATATTTTTCCCACCCTCATGACCACACGGCGTGACAAGCAGTAACGCTTTGTACGTTCTGCAGTCTTGGCGGTAACACGTTACAAGTAACGGCGTTGCCGGTAACGCGTTACTTTTTCAGTAACGTAGTAACCTACTCGTTATGTTTTCGACACACTAACGGGTAACGTACTTACGTAGTTACGTTACTCATTACTACTTCCCAAGTCTTAAAGAAATTACACTTCAATTCTTTCCGTGTTTTAGGCGTCAAGCCATGTTTTTTCTTTGCGTTTTTCTCGTGAGTATTTAGGTGAAACCGTAAAGAGATAAAGTAATTATGTTCAGTTTCTGCATGAACATAATGTTTCTTGATATATGACCTGTATCGTCAAAACCGTAAAATGTGTTAAATCATAATTTAAAAAAGTAACGCAGAAGTAACGTGCGTTACTTTTTATCGGTAGCGGTAACGCGTTCCTTTTATTTTTAGGTAACGCAGCTCAGTAACGCGTACCTTTTATTTGCAAGTAACGAGTAACGTATTTCGTTACTTTTTCGGTAACGCCTACAACACTGCCGTTCTGTCGCCGATTCCCTTCTGCTGGGTAGCACGGGCGTAGCGAGCCTCCGACGAGCGCTTGGCCGACGCTTTGTGCGCGAACACCATGGGAACAAAATCCGGGTGGTCTCGATCAGACGACGGTTTCCCTGCACATAAACAAGCCTCGGCACGGAGATTGAAATGGAAGCCGCACTTGCCTTCAAGAAAGTGTTTCCCGCACAAACAGTCGTTCGCGCGAGGCGACCATTTTTTTCGATCCACGGATATTATTCACCTTCTATGCCTTTCAGAGTCTGCCGGGAACTTGTGGAAACTCACTCCGCTGCTTTTCTTGTACATTTCGGTGCAATTAACGGCAACACAGCTTCGCGGCATGCTGAAATGCTATGACGCCCATGCGAAACGTGCGCGCTTTGCCCACATCCCCGGCTCCGGCGCGATCGCAGCGCCGCCGCAGCTCCGTGACGTCAAGCCCGCGTGTCGGTCTATAGCAGGGGTGGCCGGACCGCGGCTCGCGAGCCGCATGCGGCTCTTTGCTGGTCCAAGTGCGGCATCGCGGATCCCTCGTAAAGGTGACCCCCCCCCCCCCGCCTTTTCTGCCATTTCCCCAGGAAAAAAAGAAGAGGATTTTAGGCAAGTAAAGTACGGCTCGCAATTCGGCAGCCTTGTACCCCCATAAGTACTGTCGTACCGCCGCCTTGTGCGCTCATACGTGCAGTCAGACCCTGGACGGGGTTTAAATTTGCCCCCCTCCCTCGCGGCTCTTAGAAGTTTCGTGGTTTCGTTTGCGGCTCTTAGGCCGGGTCAGCCTGTGCCACCTGGTCTATAGTATAAAGTTGCTGACCCATTGCACTTTGGCTCGGCATCTGGATGCGCTGGATTGTGCTTGGTGACAATGCTTGGACAACTCGGATACCGCTTGCCCGTCGGAACTTTCCGATGCGCTCAACCCTGGATGCTGTGCTTAAGCGTGCTGTGTGTGTGTTCTGTGCACCGTGTTTGGTGACAACGTCTGGACGACCGTGTGTGCCGCCGGAATTCCTGCTGCGCTCACCACTGGACTCTACAAGTGTATTTCGCGCGATGCCCTTAGGCGTTAAAAGCGAGAGATCGCCTCGATTTCAGACCGAAATCTTCCGCCCTGGTTTGAAATCGCGACGATCTCGCTTGTAACGGGCTAAGAGCATCGCACGGCACAGCCGCTGGTTCCAGTGGCTCTGCGGAACCAGTGGAACCGGCCGGTTCCGCCTGGATCTAAAATTGGGGCGCAGTTTGTATCCCGTCTGGAACTGCGGTGTCTGGAACTGCGCGGTTCCAGGCTGGATACAAACTGGTGCCTGAGCCTTGGGTCAGGCGGAACCGGCATTTTCATTCCGGCCTGTATCTGACATTTTCGTAGCGGGACAGTAATAGTTGTCACCGAAGCCTTCGGACGTCCGAATTCTGCGTAAGCGAACAGATTTTCGTTTCCCTGCTTCGAACCATCTTGCGTAAGGTTGTTTGAATGAATGTGTACTGTTATCGTAAATCTTGGCTTGTGATCGCAGCTTTGTAGATTATCTTATTCGTTTTTGCTGGAGAGACGCAAACGACGGCCATAACAAAATCGGTTGCATATTCCGCATACCTTGCAAAAGCACTTCCCCAGTCACCTCGCGAAAAGCGCGAAACACAAAGTCCGCACCGTCGCGACTTCCCAGTTTTTTACCTGCTTTAGAGCAGTTTGTACCTGCCAGAAGGTATGTCTACTGAAACTTGAAACTAGGGGAAGTGCCGAGAGAGCAAAGAGACGAAGTTCGGAAAGCTTGCTCGCCTCCCCAATTTCTGAACGTTCAAGTGATTGCACCGTAATAAACGCACCAGCGCCTCCTTCCCCCCCCAAAAAAACACAAAAAAACACTATGTTAATTACGTAAAAATGGTCTCAGTTCATGCATCTGTGGGCAGGTAGGAAATCTTGCCCAAATTTATTCACACCGCACGATGAGCGCAACACGTCGCTGTGCAAACGCAGTCCAACACGAAGCATAAAACGGCAGATTTAGGACAATTCGGAGTTCATTGTTCAATTAAAGCGACATAATTTTGTCGAAAACGCCCGCAGCTTTTTACTCACGGTATGGCGTCGGGAAGCTTACACATTTTGAAATGGAACGAAGGAAGATTTACTTTTAAAAACGCTCGCTGCGTCGTCCCGGATCAGTTTGATCTGGACCCCACAACAACCAATCCGCGCTCCCTGTTAGTGTGGGTGTCTACATCCAATCACCGCACCACACACACCACGAACGTTTCAGTTCTTTGTCGCATCGCCGTGTTGCACCAAACAGAACGAGATCGCCGAAGTCAACGCAGCACTGTCGTGAACATTGACCGTGGTTGCGCACTCCGTGGACCCTGTGACCCCTTCGCTTTCAAAGCACACACGACGATTACGAATGATACTTTAAGTCTTCCGGGAACATCACAGGGGCACTTCTCCGGTCACGTCTTCGCTATGTGCTCGCAAACCGCGCAGCTTCTCGTTACCAGCTCTATTCTCGTGTACCATCAAACCGAAAACAATAGCGGCGCCATGTTTAACGTGCGTTGTTGCCAGATCTTACCGGAAGTCGAGACGCTGCGTCGTTCAGCTCAGCTGACTCAGCAGCCAAGTCTACAAAAAAGACAAATCCAAGAGTGAGGGGCGGGGCGTAGTTCTTCTCCGCGAGGGTCGAGGAGCGGGAGTTTTCAAATATGGAGAGGTTCTGACTCCGACTAAATTACGTCCTGTAACGTAAATATTGCTAAAAAATTATTTCTTTCGCGAAGCATTTGTTTTGGTAGACATGCTTGTCCCAATTAGGCTGTTTAAAAAAACTTTTTTCTTTGCAGTTACGCTTTAAAGGGATACTGCAACGAAATTTCGGCGCCTATTTTATGGTCTATATGTGTTCAAAGGAGCAGTATCACATCGGACACACCAATATCTTGTTAAAAAAGACACGAAAAGGAATTTTAAAACGAATTAAACGATGAGCAAAGAGCACCTGGTGGATGTCGCTAACGCCTCGTTTATAATGCCCGTCTAGGAACCTTGAGAGGTAGTGACGGTTATTGTCTCGCCTCCGGCCACGACGAGAGAAGAGGGGAAGGATTAACTCCCCTCTTCCCGAGAATCCCTTTTGTGTGACCCAGAAGTCGCTATTGTCCCCCTACAAGATTATAGAAGATTAACCCGTCACTCAAAATTCGTACAAAAGCAGCCGCTTCGGTGGCTGGAACGACTAGGCCATCCTCTCGACGTCAGCCTCGCCGTAGCTTTGCTCGTCCCGAGACCAATCGTTGCCCGAGACGACCTACGTCACGATTGCGTCGGATGTCACGTGCTCTAAGCTGGGCCTTCTCCGAGCGCTTGCCAGAGTGGGCCGTTTATAACGAAAAATACAGCCACCAGGCTCAAAATACAAACGTGCGATTGTCATTTACGGATATTGTGGATCATATTCAACATATTTTTGAACACGACGGATATATTTCAAATTTCGTTGAAGTATCCCTTTAAAGGGACACTGACAGGGTATTTATCCTCGCTGAGGTTTTTAGTTGTACGTGACATATGAGAGCCCAACTACCCAGAACAGAATTTGCGACTCGAAATTCGGTTTCTTTCCGCCCGAAAACCGCCGATCGAGAACTGGCCGGTTTGAGTTGCGCTCACTCTCTTTCCCGTGGTCACGGGCCGTTTTCTAAGGTATCGACGCGACCACCAAATTTAATCAAAGTCGTGGGTCATCGAAGCGCACACAGTCGTTATTAAAAATATAAAAAATACTGAAACCCATATTTTCGTGGCTTCCAAAAACTGCAAATACGTTGATTGAAAAAAAAAAAGGCAGCACAGACAACCGGAAGCATTCTGTGCGTTCGCTGCATAATTCTCAACATGGCGTCGTTTCGCGTATCGGGGGACTAGCGGATGGCAGCGGACGACGGGCGCGGGACCTCTACTTCAGGACTGTCGTTCACGGTATCGGCGAATTCTCGTCTTCCTTCGAAAGAGAAATTTTGGACCGATCAAAAGAACTGATAATCATCCCGGTACGACACGCCCGACCAGCAAGCCGATTGCACGAAGACGTCGCCGAGCCGTCGTCCCTTCTCGTGGCTGAAGACATCGCTCGCTCAAACGTCAAGCACTACGTGCGTACTTCGAGATGAATACGCACGCGTACGGTTTCTTACGTAGGTGCGAATGTGGCCTATGCAGTTGTGCTGCCCGACTTCGAGCCGGGAGTGCAGGAATTGAAGGGAAATCGGCAGCAAACTTCCGACATACAGTCTACCCGCTGCATTACTCGTGATAGGGTTCCTTCAGTAGCGCAGTGAAAGGCGTCCGCTTCATCCGCAGTGGTCACCGGGTTCAATCCCTGGTGTGGGTGTAACTCTTTTTTTTGTCAAGCATTTTTGCGATGTTTACATTTCTTTTTTACAATTATAACTGAAAAAAGAAATTGTTGTGGACGATACGTTGCGGAACTAAATGGTATGGGATTCCCTTTTGACACCCCACGAACTCAATGAAGTCACTTTCCACAAAATGCGAGGAGCATAGGAACTGGGTAGCGTCCGCTTTCCGAGCTTCGAGTAACTGTTCTTCAGGAATTGTAGCCAGCCATTGATCCCGACCTGTTGATCTTTCGGAAACTTGTGCACTCTGCCGCACAATGCCACTTTCAGATGCAGGACATGTGAGGCAACTCTTCAGGCAACATCTTGGGAGTATTCTGGAGCTATTCACGGGAGTTCACCACGGCACTCGGGCACTCACTACTAATTGCCAACACTTAAATGTACAAAACAACTCATCTTGAAGTACAGAACAGCGAGCGGAACAAACATAGCTGCAGCGAATCAGCAGAATGATTACCGTTCGAGCACCATGGAAGAAAACTGCGACGTGGCGGTACCGTCCAACAGGTTGTCATTAAACCACACGACTCCCGGGCAAAAGTCAAAATTGAACCGTCCGGCACGTTACCGGAATGTCTGTTTGGACACCGGCCGCTAAAATTCACGACTTGCCGCTTCTCCACTGTCGTTGACGTCAGTGCTCGACAGACTTAACGTCACACGCCACCTGCCACCATGCCTGATGCCTGCCCATATTCCCGCGGATCACAAAGCCGCCGACCTTGTTGATACGCCGTCACCCCGGCAGGCCAGGAGGTCCGCTTCGGATGATTTGGGAGATTCCTTCGTCGAAGCGCGTGCTTCGTGGCCGTCTTTCGGCTCAGCTTTTTTCGTCAAAATCCACGCCGTAGCCCAGGTACCATTGTGCGGTGCGAGACTTTAGCTGCGGAACACCGAGAACTGCATATAGCATTTATTTTATTAAATTCTCAAACCAACCACGTTTACCGGTTCATACGAGGTGGTCAGCAGAACAAGAGCCGCGGGAACTGATCCAACCACGAACTGCTGGACGATGACACGACCTTTGATTACGACGTTGCCAACGCGTCGCCACTATGAATTGACGTCACTTCCAGTATGGGCGAAAACATTGTTTTACTTTGCAAGGCCAATAGCGCATTTAGGATATGCTGCAACTGCCACACTTTCGTTTTGCCTCTCTATTTTTTGTTATTTGCAGGCTGAAACGTTGAATTACGTCATACCGGATACGCCTATTAGGTGGTTGTGAGAAGAGCGCATATTATAGTGCCGTCACAGTCGTCATAAGTCAGCAGCTGCAGGAGAAGCTCCTCCCACACGCGTGATGTGTGCCTGTTTCAAATCCTCCGCAGTCGAGAAGAGTTCACTGGAAACGCTCTTTTTGCTCCGCTTCAATGTGGGATAGATAATGGCAGCCTGGCAGAGTGGTGGCTAACTTGTTCTCGACCCCCACTTTTTTAAGAAAGCGATCGTTGCATTCATTGAGAGGAACTTGCTTCCTGAAAGCAGCCTTGTATCAATCGGAGGGGACGCTAATCCTCGAAAGTCGTCTTTGTTTGCATCAGAGGTAGTATCCCCTCTCGTGGCTTCCACGCGTCAAAGTCGAAAGATAAAGCAAATATGCAATAAGCGGCACTCGTAAAGGCTACGACGTCACGGAAACATGGGACGTTATTGATGCGGAGGGCGGAGGGATATATGATTCCTTTTGAGGGACACTTGCCGCTACCTTCTGACTTGTAACCTACTATAGGGAGTATTCACTGGGCGTCATAGGTGAGCCTGCTGTTGCCGCTATTCACAGAAGAGAGAGAGAGTGGGAAAGATGCTTTTGTGGTGAATTTTGAGTGGTAACACTTTCTATAATTGTGGGGAGAATAGCGACGTTTAGCTAGGGGCCTGGGACCACAGGCGTCCTGTGATAAGAGGATTTTCTTCCCTCTTTCTTGTAGTTAATGATATTGACGAAACTCTTCCTGGCCAGTGCTGTGAGAGCAGTTACCTCAAATATGGCGCTCCAGTGAATACCCCTATAGAGTCTTCCTTTCCCCGTTTTCGACTTCCAGCGCGGAGGCTCGAGCGATTGACCGATGTCAAGAGAGTGTGTGAGTGGCTCGACCCGCCGCGGATGAGCAGTGGCGCTGGGCGTCGCCGTGGAGGAAGCGAGGAGATCCAGCGGGGACGCTCGGTGCCTGACGGCAGTTTCCCTCCGACGGCCGGAAGCGCAGCGCAGCAACAATTTTATGAGTCGAGTGTTGTAGCATCCCACGGATACCCCTTAGTGTAGCAACGTGACGTCGCCTCTCACTATCACTCTCCACTTCTGCGGGCGGTGCAGCGAGTTTCGGCCGGCTTCGAGCAGTTGCGTTTTTTGGCTTTTATTAAAAAGGAATACGCGACTCTGTAGCAAGATATTAATTGCGCACACTGCCATTGCCATACCGAATCGCCTGACAAAAAAAAAAAAAAATTTTTTTTGGGGTGTCGGTCTGTTCGCTTTAACATAAAGTACAGATGGTGCAGCGTCGTGCCGCAAGAACAGTAGAGTGCTCAGTAAGGCACGCGCACTTTGCTTGAGCAGGTGAGCATCTCAGCCATGATTTACGCCCAGTCGTTTTTTTATGCCATTTTTGAAGTGCGCACTCTGTCAGCGTCACTCAGCTCGAGCGCATAGCTTTGGCTAATGCATAGACGCCATTTCTTAGCCAGGTCACGCACCGAGTGCGCGAGAGCGTCACGCGCTGGCACATTCAGTGCAACAATGGATGTCTTCACCCTGAGACAGACAGACATGTGATGGCGCCCTAAAGAACAGCTTGATGTGCATTTTCCGTCGTAGCGCTCGCTGGAGACGCTACGTGAAAGACAGAGAAAGCGCCAGATGTCAGGGTGTCAGATGCCTGGACGCCCGCAGTGAGCGAGCCAGAGATGTCAGAACAACAAGCGCGAGGCTGCGGGTCCACCACAACTACCTTTGCGCGCGTTCTGCCGTGCTCGGGTCATTGCACATGCCCGACGTGGTCCGAATGTAATGTGGCGCCACGAAATGCATTCTGCCGACTGGGTCCACGCCACGTACGCAGAAAATATTGTAATGTTTTAGGGACGAAAGCCCCTTAGGGGCTAGCCCTTGTCACGTCGGTCCCTCCATCGGCCACATCTGTCCACTCTGTCTGGCGTCTAGTGCTCGTTCCTCCCGTCGTGCCTCCATGCTCACGAGCACGTGCACGTGCTCACGAGCACGTGTAGGAGCAAAAAAGAAAAAAGAAGAAAAAAAAAGATGAAAAAAAAAAATGAGGAAACTAAATATGTTTGCACAGTCGACAGGATTCGAACCTGTGCGGGGAGCCCCAATGGATTTCTACTCCATCGCCTTAACCAGTCGGCCACGAATGCGGGACGAGTAGGGGGCTCTGAGATGATGGTAGTAACTCGAGAGCTGGGGATGTCATGGATGAAACGTTGCATGTAGCCGCTCAGCGTCTATACAGGAGAGGGCGCTGCGGTCAAATGCGTATATAATCGCGTTAAACTTTGCGTGCATTGGCTCAACGTTTATAGACGAGAGGGCGCTGCGGTCAAATGCTCAAACGCGTATATAACCACGTTCTATACCACACATTCTCTTTCTGACATGGATGAAAACGAACGAAAGGCTCGGCATGCTGCGGCTCAGCATCTACGCAGACAAGCATCACCAGAGCTTCGCCCAAACCAGCCACTCACTCACCACGTGGATGTGCGGTCCAATTTTTTTATCAGTTGCGAAAATCATTTCGCAATCAAACGATGCGCTTGTCGGAATGGCTCTGACTATATTCTGTCTCAGAACCTCCTCGGTAGCTCTTGAAGGACACGTGCAAGGCCATTAAACATTTCCTTTTAAACAGCTTGAATGAAAAGACACTGGACAGTATAAACCGATCTTACAACGAAGAAAAAAGATTTAGTACATTCTTACGTTGGAGTTCGCGGAGCCGCCGCCGATCACGACAGCCCGGCGCCGCCGCGCTGCGTCGCCGCCGCCGCACGCTGCGTTGTGCGACGCGCGCTTCAGCGCGTTTCTCCTCGCCGCCGTCGCCGCCGCCGCACAAGCGCTCCGTCTGCTTCAGGGCGCCTCCGCCGTCATCTGATCAGCGCACCGGGTCTATCGGCGTTCGGCTTGCGCTTCTTCAGGGTTTCCTTGGGGCTCTAAAGTTACTTGTCCATTCTGGTTTTGTTATGCTCAAAACAAAGCTGAATAAGTTGCTTTAGAGGCCCCAGGCGCTTCCGGAAACGCAGGGCACCACGTGACAAATATGTGCCTGTCACGTGATAGACAAGGGCCACTTTTTCCTCGGCGCCTGCGAGCATCAGCTACGTAGTCTGTATAGCGCCGTAAATATAGCCTCTAAACATTTTTTTCTTCGCTGCCAAATTGTTTTGCGATATCCTTTTTCCATGTGTTGTTAAAAAAGATTTTCCTCGTGCCCCGCGTACCGAGATGAAATAAAACATTAAATCGTCTCAGTGTCTTGAGCTAACAAAGGGCTCATGAATCCATATTTTTCGGGCTTTAAAGACGGCTGAGGTGTCGCAACCCTTTGACGGAGGCCAATCGAGATAGGTTCTACGTCAAAAGATGTTCTAGTTAGTCAAAATGTTCCAGCATTTTTTTATTAAAAGTACATTTGCACAATGAAACTTAAATCTAAATATTTGCTTTAATTTTAGTTCGATGTACACGCTACGCTTTCGATGAAGCTTACGAAGCAGCGCTAAGAGCAAGTGAAAATGTTTATACTGCTTTTACCTTGAGCCTATAGTAATGGCTGTTCAGAGCTACTAAATGCTGGTTAGCGTCAATAATATCTTGGGTGGAGTTAATGCGATTGCTGTCATGACCAGTTTATCTCAATCATGAAAACGCTTTTTCCGTCCTCAACAAATGTTTAAACAGTTCGCGACAAAGCAAATTAATATTACGTGAGCTTACTGACACCGAACAACGCCTGAAGCTAATGCTGATGAAGTCGCACTTTTGAATCAGGACGATCGCCGGTTGCGTTTGATTTGTTACTAACCACCAAGATGGCGGCGCCCACGACAATATCGGGGAAAAAAGTGCGGATTCTCTAAGCGTAGCTCATTCGGTTTAGCTCACAGGCTAAACCCGCGCGGTGGGGGATCGTTGGCCGAGGTGTTGTCGCACCGCCGATCAGAGCACGTGGAGAATGCTCGAGCGCGACCTCCGTTCAAAGCACGGAGATCACGCTGCAGAACCTGGAGGGACTATACTTCGTCTCACCTTAGCATGGACTATTGCTAGCCGCGCGTGCCAAAAGCCTGAGCTAGTTGGTTTGGATGAAGCCTCGGCGGCTGCACGAGCGCTCGTGCAGAGAGGCTCCAGTCAAGGCAGTTGAGCCAGCCGCTCGCGCTTGTACAGCCTTCGCAGTTAGTCCGGTGCTAAGGTGAGATGAAGCATAAATCCCCTGGATGTGTTTGCGTTGGTCTTTCAAATAACCTCAAAGGTGACAGTGCACGAGGCCCGTGTCGCGAGCGGCCTTGGAGGCAAACGGCGGCGCAGCACTAAAGTGACTGGCCCTTTGAAAGCGAATGGCGGCGGAGCACCCGCTCAGTGGCACGTGTCTCGCGCGTTTAAACAACAATGGTTGGCGGTACTTGGTAAAAGACGCCTTTATCGAGGGTTAGCAGGGACCCTGGGTTCAGACGCCCATCTGCATCCTACCGTCGTGCGATCATGCACCACATATACTGCGTAATGCACGTTAAAAGACCCCGGCTAATAGTTGCACTGCACTTTTTATAACCTTCAACGGGTATCAATGTCGCCATACGAAACTGCTGCTCTCTAAAAACCAACGACTAATTTTGAATGCGCCGTTACATTGCATTCTTATTGTGTGTTCGCGTTTTCGCGTTCTTTTGTTTGTCTACATCTTTGATTATGCGGCTTTTACTTATGATGAAACAGACAATGGTTGTCGGATTTCTGGAAAAATATTAAATAACTAAAAAAATGGTACGTGAACGCAAAAAGCAACAAGAAAACAGACACACATAGGCGCACTTATTGAAAAATAATTGAAATAATAGATTTGATTATAATTGTGTTTTCAAAGGTTTGAGCGCACCAAAAGTTATAAAAGCGAGCTCGATGCTTTGATGGTGCGCTTGTTCACTGGAAGTGTAGTTCAGAGCAGTATGTTCGCACTTGTATGTTCCGTCTTCGCTCGCAGGATAAAGCCAAATACTTTACTGGTCATGTATTTAGTGAAACCAGTTTTCGCGTGATTACACGCTTGTTTATCATTATTGTTTTCGTTTCCCACTGCGATTCAGTTCGTGCTCTTTGTGTGCTATAGAGACCAAGGTAACCGAGGAGCATTCTATTTCGCGGATTGTAAAAAAGACCTCTGCAACTTGCCACGTGTGCTACAATCAATACAAAATATTCTAAGCTACACATGTGACCGCTTGCCTGAGTAAACCTTGTTGTTTGTCAAGAACCATTGCGATTGTATGAAATCACGTGGGAAAACTCGTTCTAAGCACGCGACCGATGGCACACAATGAATACTCATAATCGGCGCCGAGATGATTGGTAGCTGTCAGCAGGTCGAGTTTTTCTATCAACCCAGTGTTTGAATGTTTCCTTCTTTCTGTTGTAAGCAATAAGGAGATAAGTTACACCAAATCTGAGGGTAATAAAGTACTATCAACATTCAAACATAACTGCCTGAGCAGTATATGCGTAAAAGCTTTAACTTTTGATGCACCCTTAACTTTCGATACGGTCAGCGCTAGTGTAAAATGTAGGGCTGTTTCATTCTGAATCAGCATACCATGTGCGCGCTTACACTATATTTTATACAACGTCAAACTCTACCCGTTTGCATCTTTTTTCATTTTTGCACACCACTACTTGCGGGCATAAATCACCAAAGTAAGACTGGTACAGGATGCCACAAAAAATGTAGTTTCTTTTTACCGCAAAACTAAACTAAGCATCGCCGAACGCTCATTCTCCGCCGAAAGGTAGCGCTAGAAGTCACAACCAGATGCCAAAGTTTCATCCCGAACGGACACCTTATTCAAAAAGTTATAAATGATTTTCTGAAAATTTCAATGGGAAAATGGAGCCCATTTTTGCCCGTTTTCGGTTTCTGGTGTTATAGATCCCCATGTATTCGGAAACCGCCGTCGGTCGCCTTTTTCCCATTGAACTTTACAGAAAATCAGCTATAACTTTTTGAACAAAGTCATCGGATCGGGCTGAAACTTTGAGATTTGATTGTGACCTCTAGCGCTACCTTTGGGCGACGAATGAGCGTTCGGCGATGCCTAGTTTAATCTTGCGGGGAAAAAAACCCTGTAGTTTTTTGTTTTGTGACACCCTGTACATTGCTTAAACTATGTGCAAAAGCTATTCACAGACCCATTATCTTTGCCTGCCAGCCATTGCATTTATCACTGAAATCGTATTAAAAGTATTTCTTATCATTTATTGCTGTGAGTTAATTTTGAACCTCGGCATTTTTTTATTATGACTTCCGCGCCAGTTCTACTTTGAGTTTACCAAACTCGACATCTAAACCTAAGTGTCATTTTTTGTGTTTTCCAGTCTCGTGGTTTTGGTAAAATAAACACCCAGCTACCTAAATGAGACACCTGACCGCCCAAAAGCAGTTTATTTTTTCATTTTTTAGGTAGTTAATTCTTCAAGCTAGAATTTCGGAAACTCAAATCTGTCACGTCATCACGTTTTCCTGGAAATCCACAAAGAGCCAAACACATGCACGACAAAAGGGCCGGCCCGTCATATTGCCGCCCGCAGAGCCGAGAAAGCAACGCTCGGACACGGACTTCTAGAAGATTCGCGTTCATTATTGCACCAGACGTAACTTTCCGCCCTTCTTTCTTGTTCTCGAAAGTTCCAGTTCATCCTCACCCCGAGCGCGCGATGCTCGAACCTTCTTTGCGGAACTTTCGGAGAGGATTTCTGCGGAGCAGCCGAAGGGGGCGGACGTTCGTCGGCGCGC
>JAZHYW010002836.1:0-41835 GCA_037355805.1 Ixodes ricinus
TGCCATTGTACGCAAAGTTGACCACTCGTCACGTCACCAAACCAAATACGTGACGTCACAGGGAAAGATGGCAGCGCCCAGGCAGCGGCTGGCCCTAGCTGGGCTGGAGCTTGTCGGATCCTTTGTTCGTTGTCGTTCGTCTCGGCGAGTTGATTTCAGACGCGGAAGCCGTCATATGAGGCCGGTCAAAAGCGACTTCAGAGTTCAGCGTGGTGTCTCACGTAGGTATAACGTGAAAATATGGAGGAACGGTGTGCATTTCGCTGGTGACCAACGGGGATATTGCCACGAACGAGACAATCGACCTTATGTTGCTCGGACCTCGGAGTGATTCGGATACCGCTAGGATAAATTTTAAGACGACGTTTCTGCGCTCTCGTTGACCATCGGGATCTTCCAGGTCTGCAGTGAAGCGTGTGCAATATATTTGGATACGCAGTTTAGCGACGGAAATTGCGTTAGTCGTGCATGGCAGTGTGCAATCGTGGTACCGCTTCGTTCATATGACCGAAGGCTCACTTTGGTTGTGCGGCGCCCCGGAGAGCTGCCTTCAAGCTGGAAGTTCCTTGGCCGTGCTTTAGGTGATGTTGTGCTGCTTCCTAAATTGTTCTGGCGTAGACGTTCACTTTCACGGAGCACAGGTGTTGTAGTTGGTATTGATTCCGCTTGTCTGTCGCGCGTTTCGTCGAAACAAGTTTCATCAACAATCATTACGCGAATTACAAGCTGTATGGACGTTTAATCGCGCGTGTTACAT
Organism: Ixodes ricinus; assembly: GCA_037355805.1. NCBI lineage: Eukaryota > Metazoa > Arthropoda > Arachnida > Ixodida > Ixodidae > Ixodes > Ixodes ricinus. Next base: position 758 of record JAZHYW010002836.1, read on the forward strand.
ACCCAGTCCACCCGTTCACGCCGCTTTGCGACGACAGTCTGCAGCAGCTCATTACCAGAAAAGTGGTCCCACATCAATTTCAGTTCGTCCACGGCAGTCGCTAAACCACGAAGAAGAGAATTTATTCGGGCAGAATGCCACTAAAGCAATGCAGCTTCTTTAGTGGTCAGGATAGACTCTCTTCTGTCAGTTTTGTTATATTGTCACGGATGCTTGCTCCAGTCCTATCTGCTATCAATACTTGTATTCTGGAAAGTTCCAGGCCATGCTCAGCTGTCATAGTATGTTCTGGTGGAGGTGCTGGGTACTTTACCCTCATCCTCTCACTCTGGCTGCACCCTGGCGGCTCCTGAGCCAAGTTGCCCAGTAATGGGACACGGGTGGCGGACTATCCCACGTCTTAAACCCCCGGCGAGCCGTGAACCAAGTCCTAACCCGAGCCCGGCAGAAAAATCGCAAGACAAGCGAGTACTACAAGGACGAACCTCGGAAATACACCTCGACGAACATGAAATCAGTCGCTCCTACCAGCAAGAACCACCAGAATTGGGTCTTTTGCCAAAAAACCGAAGCTGACTTAGCCAACAGTGACAAAATTGTAGCAGCAAACCGTGTCCGCTCCCATCATTGTTTGCAAGCCCGTCGTACCTCACACTCCGACGCCCTTTCACGCAAGGTGTATGAAGACGTCGAGGGTTGAATTGAACAATATGACCGTGTCGCCCGCCACAGTGGGTGGGCTCCTGCAGTACCTATATTTCTCATGGAAGAAACTGCCAGGCACTGATTTGAGAACATGAATCCTCCTTAGCGCCGTGGGAAGTTTTGCAACATCGAGCTGAAGTGCACGTTCATCAGCCGCCATTCACGATAGAGAGCCGAATTCCTCATTCTGTCTACGACACGACCCCAACGAGAGCATCACCGCCTTCGTGGAGGATGTTTTGCGCCTAATCAAGCACCCACGCCAACCCTGATCCTACAGAACACAAGAAGCTCAGAATCCCATGTCCTTCATCTGAAGGACAACACCTTCGGCAGCCTTGTCCGCAACCTCACGACAACAGTCGAAGCGTTCATATCACCAAGGCTTCCAACATTGAATGTACACTGCAGTGCCGAGCCTGTCACTATCAACAACTCCCCAGCGTCTCGACACTGGAGTCGTCCAGCTGCAACTTCGACACCAGCCTCCCAGGCATCCGCAACATCATCCACGACGTTGTCCGGGGGAGATCAGGAAGCTGCTTCCTGCCATCAGTTGCCCTGCTTTTATTTTGATTGCCGAGATTGTTTCGGAACAAGTTCGACAGGCATTTCAACTGGAGACGTCTTCGAGCGAAGCCTTATCTGACGAATGGAGGGCGACTTATGCCAGAAAGTCACGACGTCCGCCACCGGCTACCCGTTACTATTCAATGCCAATTCAACGAGACACCCCAACGCCTAAGCATTCTCGACATTGGGTATAGGTCCGCGCTGAACAAAGTACACCGAGAAAAACACCCCAACGCCGAAGCATTCTCGACATCGGCTATAGGTCCGCGCTGAGCAAAGTACACCGAGGAAAACAGAGGTGTTGCGAATGGCCGACCGAAAACCACTCTGCTACCACTGCATGAGGCCGAACATGTCTACCGGAGCTGCGAGGGTTCTTGCCGAACGACCCTCGACCATGTCTCGAGGAGCGACCGCGGGACATTGAGGATTACCTTCGGCGGTCTTTGTCCTTGGTGCCGACATTACCTCGAAGCTCCTGATCCCCATCATCTCGACGGGAGGTAAGCACGACAAAGCAGGTGAGCGGATACGCAATAAGAGTTGATTTGGTGTCGGTTGTCGTCCAAGGACAATACGTAATAAATTGCTGAACCCAATTATCTGTGTCCACTCAACGAAGCACACAATTTCCAACTTTGAGGAAGACTGCCACTGAGTGACTTGATGAGATATAATGGTTGCTTGTTCTCAAAAGTGGACACCAAGCATCACCCGACTTCACTTTGCCACACGAGACTTGCACAAGTTGCAGAGATCGAGGGATGCAGAAGAAATCGCCACTGTGAAATGGATGTGAAATGGCTTGGATAGCTAACGAACATTGTTGCCAGCCATCAAGTCAAGGGTACAGCAAAAGGCACAGCCACGTAAGCAATACATGCCCGAGCTTGCTGCATTGACGCAGAAAACTATAAGAAAAATTTGCGGATTAGAAGCCAGCACTGCAGCTTCAGTGCATCAGATGTCAGTGGCTGCACATGACGTATGATTACAAGACAACATCAGTCAGTCAAAGTTGCCACTCGACCAAACTGAACACCGACGTGCCAGGAGCGTCATCTGACAACAGGGAGCACAGGTGCTACGACTGGACGCCTGACGCGAAACTGTCGCAGAAAGAACAAGTTATGGAACCATTTGCTAAGAATAAATAATTATGTAATCAAGTGAACTAAATATATTTGGTACACTAACCCAATAAACATATTTCCCCTTGCCTTTACGCCTTCAGAGTCTACACACCAAGAATTGTGTTCACTGCATGCGGCAAAGTTTTTGAAGACACTCGCATCTCTGACCGCCCAATATTAATAAATGGGACAAACCCGACTGGCAGACTTGTTGCATGGGGCTGCACTCCTTCTACCTCTCCTGAACATGTGGTGCACCGGAAGCAAACTCCAGTGATGTGAAAATTTTATTTATTAATTTATTCCCTTCAAAGACCCCTGGAAGCATTTCAGATAAGGATACTTAAAACTATACACACAATATACAAGCATCATAGCACACTGACATTAATGAGCACAAAACGGGCCCAGCTGCTGAAAATGAATATTACACTCGTAAGAAATAATTATTGCTGTAACTTGATAATTACAGAAATGAACACACCTCTGAGCATCTAGTTTAATAGTATGTGTTGATTCATTGTTATATAGCAGGGCACTTCCTATACATATGACACAATAGACCCTTTGCAAAACACCATCAAGCAACACAACTGTCACCATTTGTTTTTCGGAGTAAAGCACGCGAATGGGCCCCCATTCACGTCGAACTCTAATGCAGCTTTCGAGTCGAATAGGCGCTGAGCCGAGTTCACGGCGATGGCTGACATAACATTCTTGTCGAACAAATACCCAAGGTATGAAGGTCTTGGGTAATTAGAGTAGTATCTACTGTAATTCGTTTAATCACACTTTGGCCAACGGCGAAGGCTACAGTCTCGGTGAGTCAATATGCACGTTGGAGAGAGACACATGACAACATATCAGGGTCCTCGTCTGCTCAGATTTGTCGCACACCTTCACTCCGTCCCTCTGATTGGCTCGAGGGGACTGTGGTGGTTACCCTTTTCCGAGTTACGGCGAAACGAAGTATAGGCAGCCTACACTTTTGAAAAAGTCTATTGCAGAAACTGAAAGGAATGGTAGTCAATATTTTTCTTCAAGATTGCTTCTTCGAGCAAGGAATGAACACAAATACGACTCGCCTTGTCCAGGTAATTAGTACAAATAATTAACCGACTAATACAATGCACTATTGATGAAAAAAGTTGCATTACATTTAACGAATTGATATGTGAAATTCTATTTCTCGACCTCTAACGAGTGGGGCTCCATTTTTTTTAAAGATTCTAGGTGTTAGAATGATGGATAATAGAACCATTTAAGAGGCGTAGGATCATACACATAGAGGTTATTGTGGACTATTGATACCGATCGGCAAGGTAAAGAGCCTACTAATACTATATTCTAAGGGACAACGGATGCAACATTTTGTGCACTTATCAATCAAACGTGTGAAGACTTTGAGTGTTTTGAGTTCCAAGGGGCAAATAAACTGTTTTATGAACAAAAGTTATGAGCTTTTTTTTTTTCAAAATGGTTGGTTCTAATTTTTTGTAAGAGTTCGCGTGCACATCAGTTAAGCAAACGCCAGCTTTTCACTTTGAAAAAGTATTGCGATCGAATGTAGAATCGTCGATTAGCACAAAATGTTAAAGACCGCAGAAGCTTCCTCGCTAAAAGTTGCTATGATTATTCAGTGACGCAGGGCTGAAACAACTTCCCCGAGGCCCTAACGCGACGTATACCTTTCGCTTCGATTCTCAGACATTCCAACGTTCAAACGAAGCTAGAAAAAGGTGACTATCTTATGCTAAAAGTTATATCTTAAAATTGTTAATAAGTACAAAACGTAAGATCGCAAGACCTTCCTCGCTGAAAGTTGCTGTGATTATGCAGTTATCTCGAGCTGAAACAAATTCCCCCAGGCCCTACATCAGACGCATAGATTTCGCGTCGATTCTCAGACATTCCAACGTTCAAACAAAGCTAATAGAATGAAAAATTTCATTCTGAAAGCACTCAAAGTTTTTTCGGTCCTTGAACATATCCGGGAACCCGAGCACCGGTACGGCGATACGGTTGATGCTGTCTCACAGGCGTTAATAGCGAGATGATCCAAAGCGACCTTGAGCAGAAAAGGTATAAAGTCTCATTCCTTTATATTTTCACATTGTTCCTGCGTCGGCGAGCACCAAGAAGCCAGAAGTAGCCAGAAAGCCGCTGCACAACACGGCTACCGCACTCCGAACAAACTCGCATCCGCCAGCTCTGGGCGCTGCCATCTTTCCGATGACGTCACGGCTCTTGTAAGGTTACGTTACGAGTGGTCACTTTTGCGTACAAGATGGCGGCAACCGGGAGGGTGCCTCTTCCGAACTTCCGGTTTATCACTCTAAGCCCCTCTACCTCGGCTGTGTTCAAAATTTTACCCAAATGGATCCGAGTTACTCCGGCGGGTCATGTCACACGACATCACAGATTGAAAAGCGCTGGACGCGGGTAGGTTTTAAAACGCCAAGGTACGAAACCCTTACCCTGGAGTAAGATCGAGTAAATTTTGAAACACGGCCCTCGTTGCTGGTCTCCATGACAATTGCTAGATCGCGCTTCCCGCTCCCGCGAGTGAAGCCACCGGACAGCCATCTTGCTCATAGACAAATTGCAGTTTTGCTAGCATTCCAGAGGCTGGTGGCAGCGTGCTCAAGACACGTTTTCTACTCGTTTGTCGTCGTTCGTCGAAGAACTTTTTAAGGCCCTGTGTAAGTGTTGAAACCTTTTCAGTTGAGGACACGCGGAAATTTATATGAAAGAGCAGTGCCACAGGAAAGAGGCACAACTCGTCGAAAGCAAGTTTGGCCGGCCTCGTGGCGGGATCAGAGCTTCCTTGGCACGCCGAAGTCCTGCGTCTCTGTGCCTTTGCGCGTTTGGATACCGATTAAGAATTGGCGCCACGACAAAGTTTTGAAGGTCTGTCGCGCCTAGATATTTTTGCACCATATATCGGCCACGAAGTTCTGGATCGTCCAGCTGTTCCGGCCGTCCACCTGCTCCGGCGATTTGCTATCAATGAAAGGGGGGGGGGGGCTATCTGTACAAGCTCTTATGCACTATTAACCATTGGAAAGCAAATATTCGAGAGAAATTTCTCTGGTTGGGAAACAATATTTAAAGTACGGCAACTAACCAAGTCCTAAACATGTAGAAGCCCTACGTTTCGAACCTACTTGGTACCTCGTCAGGAGTGACTGTGGCCGTTGAGTCCACAGTCGCCCCTGACTATTAATTATGGCTATCTTGCAAATCTACTCTAATGGATCACATGGCAGCCGAAATAGAGCAACGCTGTGGAGCAAGGATGGTTTCCAAAGGCAAAAGCACAATACGGCGAGATTGAAAATCTTAGAAGCGCGGCTCCATATGGTCGTGTGCAATCTGTTGACCAATCACTATTATATCCAATTCACACGGCAGCGTAAAGGTACCTTTAGATTAGGTCCCTTAGCTGAAGGTACCTGGAGTAAACGGCGTTCTCGACCACACGATAAATAAACGGAGCACACTGAGTTGATATCGATTGCATTCCTGCTAAACCGCGAGAGGAGCACGTGATGAACAATTATTCCTTGAAATCGGTTTGACGCGCAGTTTTTGATTATTGTGTGTGAAATATTACATTTAATGCCTAAATATCACTTGCGTTCGCTTTTGCGGAACTTTATTTTTTATCTCAATCTAAGGGCGCAGCTAAATGAGTCTTGCGTTAAAACGTCCGACCCGTTTGGCCACACTGACCCTAAAAAATCATCTGCGTTTACGAGTTTCGATTGCGAGGTGGGCGAACTTTTTCTGTTTAGCAGCTCCATTTTTCCCCCAAAGTTCTCACTGAAGTAGCTAAATAGTGCCCGGCAGAAACAAACCACGTCGGAGTCTCACAGTTACGCCAGCCACGCCATCAAAAGGGATGGACGACGACGAAGATAAAAGGTCCTGGGCAGGAGAGTCGGACGACTCGGCTACAATCTTGAAAAAAAACTTGCAGTGGTCCATCGCGTTCGGGTTCGTAGCAGATATTGTGTTCCACGTTCGGCCGCTGCTACCTGCTAGTTGGAGAATGTGTTCCTCGTTAATGTATTATTCCATCACCTGTGCGTTCACAATCATTTCATAATTTGCTACTTATATATAATCAATTTGTTATAATGCGTTAAACAAGATACGTTTAAATATCTGTGATTTTTATTTTGAGTTCGTGGGTCCGAGGCTACTTCCTGTAGCTGTAAAGGGAGCTTGGCGAGCTCCGTTTAATACAATACCTCCCTTGACGAAAAGTACCTTTATGCGCCGTGTGATCACGATCTCCAGATTCCTTTACTACAGGTACCTGTGCCTAAGGTACCTTTACGCTGCCGTTCGAATTGGGTATTGGACGAGCCGCACTCAAACTTGATGTCGCGTGCAATTGTTGATAATGAGCCAGACCACTCATCAGTGATGAGCTGTTGCGCTGTATTCTGTAAACCGTCAAACGACGAAATAAAAATACGTACCCCTCCCCTTTTCCGTCGCCACTAAACGCTGGATCAAGCTAGTTTCTGAACTTTGAGTGCCGCAAGTTACAAATACAGTCGTCAGAGTAAAGTAAAACGCTGCTCCGGAGGCACATGCGGCTTCAGACACATTGCAATCGTAAAACGCATCCACACGGCGTCAAATCTTGATCGGTATCCGAGCGTGCGAAGGAGCAAAGACGCAGCACTTTGGTGAGCGAAGGAAGCTTTGATCACGTCACAAGACCGGCCAAACTTGTTTTTGACGAGTGGCGCCTTTTTCCTGCGGCACTGCGCTTTCGTAAAAATTCCCACGTGTTCTCAACGGCAAATCTCCCTGCTTACACGAGGTCTTAAAAAATAATTCTTCGGCGAATGACGACGAACGAGTAGAAAATGTGTCTTCAGCACGCTGCCGCCAGCCTGTGCAATGCTAGCGAAACCGCAATTTGTCTAAGCGCAAGATAGCCGTCCCGTGGGTTCACTCGCTCGGCAGCGACCACGAGGGGAAGCGCCAGACAGCGATCGCCATAGAGATCAGTAGCTGTGTTCGATTTACCTACACTACACCTCCTGCACCGGTGCAGGTGTGGGTAAATGGAACGCATCTAGTGGTTGGGGCCATGTGGCAAGCAGCGGTGGCCGGATACGCTACCGGCGTTCCCGTGGGCGAGTTCCGTTCGCCCAGCGGTTGGCTAACGACAGTGGCGGTGGTGGCGCGCGGAGCACTCCACCAGCGCCACCGTCGCAAGGCAACCGCGAAGCGCCGCTAACCTGCCCACCGCGCGTGCGTGGCTTAGCTGTTCAAATCGGGAAGAGCCGTCGGAGCTGTTCACACTGTTTCTTTGTTTTTCTCCACCCGTTGTCTGCCCCGTCTGCCCTGCCTTGTTTTAAAACGTACGCGCGCGCGTGTTTGATTGGCGAATCGGCATGCCGAACAACTTTTGAGCTACGGGATGTCGCGGCAATTAAGAAACACCGGAAAAGTTCATGTGCTTAAGTTTCCTCATGACGGTGACCTGCGGCAAGTATGGGCAAGAGCCATCTTCCGGCAGAATCTTCTCGTGTCTGAACACAGCAGGGTAAGAACACCTCCTTGTTTCGATTCGCCGGTCTATTGTACAGTTTCAGTCGCTTCTAAAGCCTCCTGAGCTTCCGTCGAAGGACTCATAACGGTTGGTATCCTGTCGGGAGTCATTCAGAAACAGTTCAATGTGTCCAAAGCCCGTTAGTAGTATTTGGTTACGTTCGGCAGCTTACATCGAGGACTCAAGATGCGACAGGTTTTTTGACGGCCTGTTCATACAGAGCCCGTGTGATTCCTCTCACGGACTGATATGACGTTGAGTGCTATGCCGAGTGGCCAGTTTAAAGGCTCTACTTTGCATCGGGACTGCACTACAAATGTAGGAACTATCCTTCCTTATGTTTATTCTTTCTGTTTTATTTAACTTCACCAACGCTTGTAGCTCACGTCGAACTACAAGTTAAACAAGTTATTCTATTACTGCGACTGGAAAACTGCAAATTCTCCTAAGTTTTGTTTAGTCTGTAAAGCACTGTAAAAAGATAGGAGGCGTGTAAAAAAGTCAAAACTATCCGTGTAAAAAGACGTGCGCGTGAAAAAATGTTGACACGTGTGTTCGTGCATGAATATATCATCGAGACATCTGTACTTCGTGTGACACGTGGGGAGCAAATAAAAAGTACTCACATATTGCTGTCACTTATACGAAGGCAAATCTGTGTTTTAGGTGTGCGTGCGCCACTTCACGGTGAGTGATATCCTTCGAGATACGTCACACGTAGATGATGCTACAGGGTCCCAGGTTACCGTTCCATTGAAACATCTCCGCCTACGGCCTGGGGCAATGCCTAGCAGGTTTCCAAACTGTCCTGACCACCTCCCTACAGATCAATCACAAGCAAGAAAAACCCCTGAGGCTCGAAGAAGGCTCCTCGACTTAAGAGCCATGGAAACCGCTGTGGCCGGAACGGAACACGAATTGCGCCTCCAAACACACTGCCGAAGATTGCTGACTTCCAAAGGAGACAGTGACGAAGACCTGCAATGGCAAGATCTTTACAAACGCACGGGTGCTCCACGGCCCAGCTGCAACGTAGCAGTGCCTGAAGAAGCGCTCTCGAAAGTAAAAGACATCCTGTCTGACTTGGTTTACGTGGCAGGATCTGCGGTTCATGCCACATTGAGGAAGCTGAAGTGCGACAAGTGCAAGGCCGCGTTGACGACAGACAAATCATTATCAATTTCCGTCCCGGAAAAGCACTATGATATTGTCATGGCACTTGTCAGAAGAGGGCTTGTGCCCCCCCCCCACTCTTTGCCGTTAATATGGTTAGAAACAGCTACGTAATTCTGACACAACTCTCGAAGCAGTCGCAGGTCTTGCGGATGCCAAACCAGCGCCAGCTCGTCGAAGAGCTCACTGTAGAGCTCCTAGCCAGTGACGACTCATCTGACTTCAACACATCTGAGGACGGGCACAAGAGCGAGCTTGTCCTAAACACGTACTGTGATCTAGCACTAACATCTTGCTGAAGAATTTCTGCCAAAGATTAGACGACAAAAGTGTTGACGCCAACGGAAAAGCAAAGGAAAAGGGAGGCTGGAACTCTGACAGCCGAAGAAATAGCTACCAACGCTGGCCCATCCCATCTTAGATCTTGCAGGGAAAATACTACTCACCTCCGAGCTTTTATGAGTTCCACGCCTGTTGAAATGAACACACAAGTCAACATATACTATGAAATGTGTCATGTCTTAGTATGAACATTTTGTTTGAGAACAACTTTCAACGCAGTTCTTAGGGTGGGTCTACTAATCAACAATGGCTTGTCAACGGTTGTTAAGATGTACACACACGTGTGCACGTGCCGGGATATGTATTACCATAGCCTCCTCTATACTGACAAAGCCTGGGAGATCGCCACGGGACGCGGCCACCGAAAGTGAAAAGGTACAGCGGCAGACAACGGATGAAAGGAGAGCCATGTAACGGGCACTCCGCTGCGGCGAGACGCCGAAACACACTTCTCCCGTTAACGTAGCAGCTTGGGCGAGTTGGTGGCTCATTTTAACACACACTACAGCGCACTACTGCGAAAGAACACTCACACTGTACACTATCTCCTTATACACGAAAAAAAAAAGAAAAATATCAAACGAGCCGCGCTGACTGAAAACCCGTTTTTATATACTTTGTCTTCTTTTACGTCTGGAACTACCGAATTTCCCAAATCACGCGCACCAATCTCCTAGACGCCAAAAAAAGTTTATTTCTTATATTTTTCTGTTAGGTTTAAATCTCATCTCTTTATTAACATCGATTGCAGAGACATCACCTGCCGGATATCCCATCTCTTTATTAACATCGATTGCAAAAACGATTGCAGAGAGCAACCTGAAAACCAAAAATAAAGGAACATTTGTCAAACCACGAGCAAGAGGCAGAACCACGAGACCAGTCGTTCTGCCCTTCATACACAGGTTCTCTCATGGCATCAAAAAATCGCTAATAAGTCGAAATCGACGTCGTCTTCTCTTAAGCTTGCCAACCGGTGCAGACAAGTGAACTCACCTTATTCTCATCGAACAGTAAGGTGTACCAAGAAACATCAAAACAGGTTCGTCATGTGCACAGAGGAAGTAGTGTATTCGTTTCCCCTTTCGTGCGCGAAAACGTACATAGGGCAGATTGGACGATGCCTTAATGATAGGCTCCGTGAACACAAAAATAATAGCACCAGAGCTTATTCTGGCGATCTAGGCATACACTGCCGTGATTGTGGGTGCGAGGCTCACCTGACATGTTGTACAATTTTAAGTAGGCGCAGTAATCAATTAACTACAAAAATTATTGAAGCCGAACACACAGTCAGGAATTATGAAAACTGTGTCAGTGCACCATCTTTGAACCTGAGAGAAAAATAAAAGAACTTTCCTTGGCGTCTAGGAGATTGGTGCGTGTGATTGGGGAAATTCGGTGTTTCCAGGCGTAGAAGAAGACAACGTATAAAAAACAAGTTGTCAGTCGGAGCGCGTGCTTGACCGCCGACTATACTCCATTTCACCTTACGTTGTACTGCGGAGAAGACTAGAAGCGCGAGCTCATAGCGTTGGGAGCTGCTCTTGACTCGCGAGAGCTTGTGCCGCCGAGATGTGCCCTAGAGCAAGGGGCTCGTGCTGGTAGCCTTTTATGCGGGACATCATAAGATGAAACAGAGTATAGGAAGGACGTGTCCTTTCGAAGCTCCGCAACCCAACCCAGCGCGCGCAAGTCGATCATGGTCGGCAAATTTGCCGCCACATTTGCTGCAGTTCTACGCCAGCCATTGGCCCAGCCACCGGCTCAACCAGGACTTGCGACATCCATCAGCACGGCCTCTTCACCATGGTTCCGGCCGGCTCCAACTACGGCCGTATCCACCGCCATGACAGCATCCCAGCGCCAGCCTGCCCAGGCCCTGCCGCAAGGCATGTTCAACTCCCGCAAATCGATGGTAGGCCGCTACCTCGAACAAGTATCCGAAGCAGACAAGCACGCCTGCCTCCAGACGGCGATTTCCGAGGTCCGTTTGAAACACAACTCGAAACTCGGCCTGACTAAGGATCCATCAAACCAAGCCTCGTCCATTCCCAAGCCTAACGCGGGGCCAACCACCACCATTCCGCCACGAAAACCACCAAAGAAAAAACAACACCGACGTCACGATTGATCACCGCGCTCCCGGCGACCAAGACATGGAAACGAGGTAGTCAGACATTACCCCGTCGGCGGCAACAGCTGCCAAAAATCCATCCCGAAGTGGGCTCTCCTCTTGCTCTGATGGCGCTGCCGCGGCATCAACGTCGCTGTTCACCTTCACAGCTAACAGAGAAGAAAACACCGACAACGATCACAACTCGCTCTACCCATGGGTGACAAACCTTTCGAAAAAAGCGGCCAAGAGGGCACGCCTTAGCGCAAAATCCAACACGCGCACCGTAGACTCCCCGCCTACACCCAAGACGCAAGAGCGCCACATAATCACACTGCGCCCTAAGACCAAGACAAACGTCACAACTCTCCGAAAAAAAGGGCTAATGGAGGCCACCAACGCCTCCGTCAAGCTCGCACCGGGTGCGGTCTCCATTAAAACCATAAAGGAAACTAACACATTAACCGTCATGGTAAACTCCGAGGCCACCGCCCAAACCCTTCGTGGCATTACCGAAATCCATATCGCTGGGAAACCCCCTCTACCCATCTAGGCGTACAAGCTAGTCGGCGACAACCAAATCCGCGGTGTCATCTATGGCATCGACCAGGAAGAAGACAATGTTTCACTGATGGCAGGCCTGGAGACTGAGGGGTCAGTGGTTGTGGCAGCTTGGCCGATGAGGCGAGGAGGCAATTCTGCACTCATTAGCTTCCAGGGAACCCGTCTACTCAGACAGGTGTGGTACAGGCGCACCGTCCTGCAGGTGTACCCGTACAGGGCACGAGCTGTGACCTGCAGCAACTGTCATAAGATCGGCCGCAAGCCAGACATCTGTCCAGAACTCCAGGTCTGCTCCACGTGCGGCAAGCCCCACGAAGAGACAATAGACGACCAAAGAAACGTGACCTCCTCTTCCCCCATCCCTTTCTGCCAAATGTGCCTAAAGAATGGACACCTGGCTACAGACAAATACTGCATACTGCCCAAGGAGACTTGATATTGTATGCAAAATTCCAGAGGCGGCGCGACGGCGCGCCACTCCTCCGGGATCTCGAGACAATTCAAAGCGAATCCGACAAGACTACCGCAAGAAGCGGGGAGATGGTCAACAGCCTGCGCCCCAGCTAACTCCTCCTACAACGATTACCATAGACCCTGCCATGCTGCTCCAGCTCTTCACGGCCATCGCTGCCCAGATGGGCACTGCCGTACAGAGCAACCCTAACCCCTCAGCATGGCAGTAAACGTTACTCAGTGGAACTGCCGAGGTTTGCGGCTACGTGCCGCAGAACTCAAAGCCAAGCATCATAACAAACCACAGGAACGCCCAGACACCTACCTACTGCAAGAAGTCTACTATACCACCGTCAAGCTGACCGACTATAAGTCCTACGCAAATCCCTCGTTACCGTCCGTTAGGGCGGGCCAATTCGGAGGCCGTGAAGGACAAGCCATGATCTACCTCAAGAAACACCGGCCGCAGCACAAGATCGACCTTCAAGGATGGGGCACGGAACATCAGAAAGTGGTAGCCGTCCGAACCACCCAGAAAGACATTCCTGTCATTCTGGTGTCCGTGTAATATTGACCTCGGGCTTCCGTCAGGGGACCCAGGGACCGCGGATGGATTACACACCTCCGCAGCCTTTATCCAAAAGAGCAGAAGGTAGTCGGAGGAGACTTAAACCTCCAACACACAGCGTGGGGCTACGCCCAGGACCCCTCGGCAGGCCAAAATATTTTGGATGAGATGACCCACCACCACTACATCCTGATGAACATCGCAGGGATGAAGACACGGCTGAGCTGCAACGCTCGGCAGAAACACACCACCCCAGATCTCACCTGGACAAACAGCCCACACACGGCCAACCACACCTGGAAGCCGGAGGCCGACACTCGCGGGAGCGATCACCTGCCCATCAGGATAGTCCTGGCTCTCAACGGATCGGCGGCCTCCAAGCCCGGGAAACGGCTCGCACATGTCGTGAAGTGGGATCTGTACCGGAGCAAACTCCAAAGCAGCACAGCACCAACGGTCATCGAGTCCATCAAGGGGCCCTCCTGACCGCGACCACGCAGAAACACATAAAGCTCGACACTCCCACCCCGGGCCTCCTCCTGTTGAATCTCTGGGCTCGGCGGCTGATGGCTCTACAACGCTACAGAAGAGGCCCCAAAAACGCGAGATCCTTGAGGGAGGTCACAAGAGCCACGGTAGCTGCCGGCAAATATGCGGTTCAGCTCGATCGGCAAAAGAGGCTTGAGTTCAGTGCCTCGCTCTCGGAAAAAACATCCGCTCGAAAACTATGGGCAGTAAGCAGAGCCATGCTGGGCAAAACAAGGAATCGCGCAGCGACCCTCACGCTCGCACTCATGACAAACAAGACGGTTGAAACACTGGCGCAAGAGACTGGAGACAAGCTTTTCCCCCAGCCAGCGGCGGCCAGCACCCCACCAGCTGTGGGGAACCCATACGAAAGGGGCAAGATCAACGAGAAGGACCCCATGAACCAACAGTGGTATTTGTGTGTTCATGCGTATGTGTGACACGTTGGCCACAAGGAATGTGTTAGAATTTTTTCAATTTTCAGCATGTAGTTTCTAGACAGCTAGAAAACTGCAGGTAGCATCATATATAAGATTAGGATATATAGTGCTGCTACATACCTAACTACAAGGTCCAAATATGGGACTATATAAAATAAACCAGGTTCGGGCATATAAGGTATTGGCAGATCATTCCGGACATACATATAGGGCCGTATATGCACCTTATATGTGTATCTGGCTATATCTGCTCGATTCTTCCTATATCCATATCCCGATTGATTCATGTAGGTCCAGGTATGGCATTTTTGTAAGGGTAAACAAAGAGGGTGGCGACACTGCCAGATGGCTTTGCATCTCCAGAATCTGCGCGTGAAACAGTTTTTCTTCCTCGCACGCGCCTGGCTACATGCTGGCTTTTTCTAAGTCCTTTTTACAGCGAAGCTTTTATGTGCTAGGATCTGGAAAAATGTGTTTATGGACGTTAACACAAAACTCCCGTTTAAACGGCACTCCTTCGTTTCGATTAGTCATAGCAAGTATAAAAAAGAGGGGGCAACCCGCAAAAGTCAGCCCTCCTTGGCATTTTTAGATAGTGAAGTCCTAACCTCTCATTATCATCTACGGTCACCGATTTATCTCAGCTAAGAGTGCGCAGTAACTAGGCTGAAGGCAGAACACGCCGATCTGACATTCTTTTCTTTCGCTCCCGCGATGCGGATAAACACACTTCGCTCTTTATCAACATCGCTGATAAAGAGCCCAAGTTATTGTTAAACCTAAAATAATCGTATACCATCACGTATACTTACACTAACGATCAACAACAGAACGTGTATCGACCTCACGTTTTGCAAGAAGGTATTCAAAGACAAGACACAACCAATGGCGGTTTACCATAGTGACCATATGGCAATGATCACTTAGTCACTAAGAATTAAATAAATACAATTAAAGAACGAAGTCGTATGCGTGTCTTCATTGCAATCATATGTAGATCGTATAGATGTCGTATAGCTGTCGCAAAGTTGTCGTAAAGATAACAGCTTCGCTGGTCCTCCATCTTCACGTGCAGTGGATGGGCTCTACAATATTTTATTCCCCGTTATATTTTAATCCTCAAGAAATACCAGTGTGACTGAAGAAAAGAACGATTATCATCAAATATTATTAATTGTGCGATAATAAACAATAATACCCAGAAGTATTTTTGTAAAACAAATCCTATTCCTCTTTAACATATCGCAATAAAGAACAAAGCTATTCATAGGGAACTGAATCTCTAATTTACAATTTTCTTTTTTTGCTGTCATGAAGGTATCTGATAAACAAAAAACAAGATAATTTTAGTGTACTAAAATACTGTTTTGCCTAATCAGACAGCGCACCACTTAAGGCATACAGATATTTAAGAAACCGTCATTTGGGCGTCTATAACATAAGGTTTTAATCCAGAGTTATATTGGGACAGTCTGTCCTGCTGTTCGACTGCCGCTATATGAAAATTAGAAATTTATACATTTGTTAAGACTGCATCAGAGAGTGGATATTTTTTCCAGGTTAAATTTGCATACTCACAAAATTTGAGAATGTAAAAAAGAGCCGCTCATCGAAACTATACATTTGTTACAATTTTACTCTTTGCAGGTAGAAATGGTACGACATTTCATCGGTTTATTTTGCTTCATCAGCAGTACGAAATGCATGAACTCCAACGGGAAACCGGTCAATCCGCCTCCAGCTCCATATTGTCTGAAGGCGAAGTCACCATCTGGTTTAAAAGCCGTTTTACAAAAAAGGCTTCAAAATTTGATTGTGAAAGGAGAATTCAAAGACGCTCGTGTTATCCGCACTTAAAAGAATGCGACAGACCAAGGATATGATTGGAAGCAAAACAAGTATAACATTCCTTTGACAACCGCGTACTTTTGTCTAATTTCATCTAATAAAACTTGTCAAGCTTGAAATTGTTTTGCCGTGTTGAGATTCAAATTTATGAAGAGTTATTGTTCGACTCAGGAGAATATGTGGGGCTAAGGAATAAAAATAACTTACAAATATTAAATAATAACATGACCTTAATAACATATCTGCAAAATAAATATTTTGAACTTTTAAATTTGTTCCCAGTGAATTTTTATAAATTTCGCAGTTAACAATTTGCTTTAATTTTTTTTAATGATGGTGCTAATTGCTATGAAGTGTACTATGCAGGGTGTTTTTATTTCCAGATTTGTGTTTAAAAAATCCGGGAAAGCTCTATATTATAAATTACCTTAGCCCTAATGTCTAATGATACCCTGTAATCAAACTCCTTTAACCCATCAGGCACCTCAGCCTATCAGACCCTTCAGCCCTTAAGACCACCTTCAACATTTTCAGTTCTTTGGATGCCCAAAGGACTGCGAACCATAGATCAGAAATTCAGTTGTTTGAAACGTCATTGGAAGTTTATTTTAGACATTGGGATTTACATGCATGCTAAAAATAAAAACGACAATAGACACGCAATGGATACTCAAACCAGCGAGTAAGCAGTTCTAGAAAAGAGGCGATCAGAACAAACATGGTTAAAATCAGCGAAAAATGTAAGAAACTTGAAAAATACAAGAGAAAGAACAGACGCAGAACTCTGAACTCAATATTTCATCCAGAAGAAAAAACCACTGAAGATGACATATATCAGACAGGCACGTGCTCATGGCGCAAGAAGTCATGGGCGCAAGGCGTTGACTTCACCTCATTAAAGCGTTTAAAAACGATGCTTCTTTTTCAGATAGTGCTAGTGAAGGCATGCTTACACAGCGCTCCCCCAAACCTTGTGTGATAAAGGTCTAGTAAATTTTGCTGAAAATTTTTTCTTTTATCTCACCGATGATAGTGGTTTTAGCCAGAGTTGGACTGTAAGAACAAGCTTGACAGTGCATGGGTAGATGACCGCCCACCGTTGATCTAAGAGAGACAGGTTATGCTCTCGTAGCCTATCATTGATATACCGTACAGTTTGTCCCTAATACATTCGACCATATGTTAAGGGGATGCTGTACACTACGCATGAGGTACAGGGCACAAATGGGGCTTTCTTTTTACATTTTTGTAGGGAAAGCATATCCAAATTTAAGGGCACCTTGGATCAACTTTGGGCCATTTTTCAGGTACTGCAAAAGTAACTGGAAGTCCACCTCGTCAGGCTACTTGTTTTAAGTTATGCGATAACAATTGTGCAACTAAGGAACTACTTTGTTCATTTTCTTTGCGTTTTTTTTTCTGAATGAAATGTTAAGTTGTGAATTCAGCATCTGTGTTGTCTCCTGTATTTTTCCTACCTTTTTTCCTTATTTTAAGATTTGACCGTGTTGAATGATTACCACTCAGTCCTTGTTGTTTGTTCTTCTCCTCTGGATAAAATATCAAGTTGAGATTTCAGCGTCAGTCTTGTCTTATGTATTGTGCTACTGTTTCCTACAATTTCTTGCTGATCTTTACCATGTTTAACGCTCACCAACTGGCCCAGACCACCACCCTTCTACCGATCAGAGCATATAGCGGTAACCGACCTATTTGTAGTGTTGTACACGTTCCTCAAAAAAGAAACGAAAGCTCGTTCCTCGTTTTTCCTGATTTTTGAAGCACGTTCCCCTTACAAGTTACATCTGTTAAAAAGGAATTCTTTCCCGTTACAGTTAAAGAAAAGGGAACGTATCGTTACATATACGTTACGTTTGAATTTTGCTGATTACAATATTTAGTTAGATTAAGTAAAGTTGTTTTATATATAACCGATCAAATGGTCGCATACGATTCTGGATGCCGTGATGAATGAAAGGGGGCGAGGAAACGAAATCAAGCGGATGCAGGGTTTTATTTGTTAATATATTCAAGTTTACAAATCTAAGCTTTTAACCATATTCATGTTTGTAGTGGACGATCCAGACGAGCCAAATTCACAGTTTCCCCACATTGGGCGTTTGCACGGGCGTTTGAAAACACCTTCACGCGTTTCAATCTAACAAAGTCCCTTGTTCGAACGTAACAACAGTTAACATTAAAAACGAGCGTGTTGGTAAATATACTTAAACAATCGGAAAGACTTAAACACAAATTTGGGACGAAAACAGACGCATACAACTCTTTCAACTCTCAACGACTTTCGTTGAGAGTTGAAAGAGTTGTATGCGTCTGTTTTCGTCCCGAATTTGTGTTTATTCTTTCCGATTGTTTAACAACAGTTGTTTCTCGATATTGCCGTCCGCAAGACGAGCAGGTGAAGGAGAGGGTAGGGATTTTGGACAGTCAGTCTTGAAAACTACAAGTCCTTCTTCGTGAAGGCTAGATTCAGTGTTCAGTTTGAAGTGGAGGGAGGGGGGATATAAGGGGGGAAGGAATAAGGATTAATTTTTGTGTATCTTACTGAAACAAAATTTGGATTTCACAAAATAAGGCCGCAGAAACGTTGAACGGGACGCTACGAACTCCAAAACATCACACATACATCGATATCTCAAACGGATGGCCGTACTCTTGGAAAAGAATGGCGCGGTCAAGCGAAGTCTTTGACGTAATTGTCCTCCTGGAGAATTTGAGAATGAGTGGAAGCCACCTCGCGTCTCACCTCCTCGCTTCGGTTCACCAGCTCAACGGCACGTAGCGAGGAGGAGAGGGGATGGAAATCGAGACGTGCGTTGTGTCTCGTCGGCCTCGTCGGGCGTGTCCAATCGCGCACTTCTTTTCCAAAAATACGGTGATCCGTTAGAGACATCGCTGTATGAATAATGTTTTGGGTTTTGCAGCGTCCCGCCAATCCGTCCAGCCTTGTTTTGTGAGCTCGAAATTTCGGTACAGTATCCCTTTAAATGACCAATGTTCGGGATACAAGGGTGGGTTCGATATCTGGCCACCTGTTCTTTTTCATTTCATTGATTTCATTTCATTTATTATACCTTAAAGGCCCCTGGGGGGCATTACATAAAAGAGGTGGCATAAAACACAATATAACACTTCAAGGGTTGAAATCAAATGTAGAGGCAAATAGGCTGAAAGAAGACTGTTATTTTCCAGTGCAATATCTTCATTATACAATCATATGCTTAGTAAGTTCTGCTAAAGCAAGGCATGATCAGTACTTGTTACAATGGACTCAGGTAGCGCATTCCAATCCAGTATACACAAAAAGGGGAGAGCTTTTTAAAATGTTGGTTCTGGCAAAGGGCATAGCTATCTTCTGGCAATGATCACGGCGTAGGGAGACATGACTGGCTGAAGAGAAGAATTCATGGTCAGTCCAGGGCTTGTAGAACAGGTTATGAAAAAAGGATAATCTATCTTACGGTGCGTTTAGTATTAAAGGGACCATGAAATGACCTTTTTACTTTTGCCAGATAACTTTTACATTAAACCTTCAACGTTCACTGAATGCCGAACAGGCATCCGTTTTCATCTCGGTTCAATAACTTCTACACAAAAAAAATAATGAAATATCGACTTTTTCTTTCTCTCCAACTGACCGCAAAACAAGTTGCGGCGTAATTTTGACGGTCGTGACGTACGCTGGGACAGGAACCGGAAGTTCTCTCGGCTGTAGAATGGGAGCGTCAGCGGCGGCGAGTTGGGGGTGCGCCGGTAGGTTTTACTGCGCTGAGGGCGGTGATGTCACCGACGTATTTTCTGAATCGGCGCCCCTCATCGCCGCGATTGCCATGGACACATCGCAGCTGAGCCGCTGAGCGAAATTCAATGATTTTTCGCTGCAGTGACAGCATGGGACTAGTCCCATACGCCGGTATGCCTGTTGGGATGTGCGGCGAGTCTTCCGATGAAAACTCCAGAAGTCAACCCAACTGTCATTGTTGGTAGAAGGCGGCCCGTGTCAGTCGTTCGCAAAGCGACGTAGATAGAAACAAATTGCCGCGGCGTTTTTTCGCTGCCTCGGAGATGCAAGAGCAAAACCGACGTTAAAAAAGATACGTTTGAACTACGACAGTGTCAGCAAGAGCCACGTAAATACCTGTTCACACTCGGAGCGTTCGCGCGCGTTTGATGGGAGTGCTGTATTTACGCTGCTGGTAAGCGCTTCGGGACCGATATTTTACGATTGCAACTCGATACTGACTTGACACTCGGCAAAGGAAGGTTGGACCGGCATTGCACGTAGCTCCCACGAACTGTTATAGCTCGACAGTGACGTGCAGTCGTGTCAGAATAAAAATGGCATACTAATAACAAAGTGTACATACCGTGTTACGAAGGTAATCCATATGGCGTTTATTCGAGCTCTATATCACACAAAACAAGAAGATGGAATCGACGAAAGTCCCTTTTCGACGACAGTGCTCGTCAACACTGCCTCGGAAAACAAGGAAATGACAAAGGAAAAGATTGACCTCACCTCTTAATCTAAAATTGAGGTCAGCGATCAAACTACAATACGGGAAGGGTCCACAAGGGTCGCGCGGGCATATTCTATTCAGCACGCCAGCCGGTCGTGGGCACTGTCTTGGTCAAGTACCGTCGAAGCAACGCTGCGGAATGGCTGCTAGGCCTATCTGCCAAACCAAATGGCCAAACTCGGTTGCCGTTTCAGCTTGTCTCGGGTGTTTGCGGATCCAGCGTTCTTGTTCGTCGTGGTCTGTTTCAAGTACTTTTTTCTTGCTGCTTGAGTCGGGACGCGCGAGAAGAACACGTAAAAAATAAACGTTCGTTGGTCGTCGTGACCACAGTGACAAAGCGACGCTGTCGGCCATGCTGATTTGATCGTAAAAAGGACGAAAAGGACAGCTCTGGAGCTGGCGGAGCTGGCTCTCAGCTTCGTTTACCACACGATAGATGGCGCTTGGCTCTCAGCATTATCAAATTTGGCAATTTTCGCCACACATCTCTAATTATGCTACAAAATGTGGATCTGAATATTATTTAACAAAACTTTTGGGAAACATTTGCCGGCTATTTATTGTTTATGATCGCGGTGCTGGTGAGGTAGGCGCTTACCCAATAGGCGACGTGGACTCGGCTGACGTGCTGCAGTTCCGCGGATGCATAGCAGCGAAAAGGCAGATAGCTTTCGAAGGAAAGAAGGCGCAAAAGAGTCCAGTTTTCTTTTAAAAGTTCTATAGCAAAGAATCTTTTTGGCTCCCTATTTTTGTGTTTTTGTGTTTCTTTTCACACCTTTTACGACGCCCGGTGGATGAAATTCGATTTCAGAATCATTTCATGGTCCCTTTAAGGAGAGGTAATGATAAAGAAGCCTTAAGGGCTGAGATGCTCGTGGGTGAGTAGTCAGCAAGATTGAATCTAGTCGCGCGGTTTTGGATTGATTCTAACATGTCAAATAGGTAAGCCTGATGGGGGTTCCAAATGGTAGAAGCGTATTCCATCTTGGATCTAACAAGTGTGCAGTATGACAGCTGTTTGATTTTCGGTAAAGCTTGACTAAGATGGCGTCTTATAAAACCTAAAGTTTTCTTAGCACTGGAAGTTATGCGTTAATTATGAGTTCTCCATGAGAGGTCAGAGCTTAAGTGCACGCCAAGGTATTTAAAAGATGAAACTTTTTCAATGGGCTGGGATGTAACTTGATAGGTATAATTTACTGGATTACGGGATTTAGAAAAAGATACATATTTACATTTATTATGATTGATGGACATAAGCCACTCGGCACACCAGGTTTCAATTAGGGATAGGTCTTCTTGTAATGTAAGGCAATCCTCTTCACTGGAAATAGCGCGATAAAAAACAAGATCGTCAGCAAACAGACGAACACAGCTTCTCATGCGATATCCGATACCATTTATATAAACAAGGAAGAGCAATGGGCCCAGTACAGTATTGTTGCAACTGTAGGTCTCCTTGTGGAAGTTCAGTGATGGCTGTAGTCGGTCTTAACTTTCTGGGTGTATTTGGATTCGTGAAAGCAAAGAAGGAAGCTGTCTTTGAAACGTTCCTCTTTCTGTGTCTTTTCCTTCCACTGAAAGTTTTGCTTTTTGTACCGCAGTCTCGGGTACTTAAAAAAGAATCAATCTCCACTGGCCCTTCTGCACCCGACTGTTACTAAACGAGGCCCACACAACATAAACCCTAAAATAAGTAACCAAAAAGTTAACGAGATCCTGCTCTTTGCCAATGTATTTTTTAATACTTTTTGAATTTCCTTCTTTGAAATAAAAAAAAATTACCCACTGGACAAAAAGAAAAAGGAACGACACGTTCCTTCCTACGTTCCAGTAAAAATGTAACAAGTTCTCGTTCCAGTTCCATCGATGCAAAATGAAACGGCGGCGTTCCTTCAAAATACCGTTGAGACTAATACAGGACACTCCGGGGTAAAATGGGAGACGGAAGTAGAAAGCGACCCTGGCGGTAAGGAGTGGACAACTCGCCACTTTCCCCGGAAATGAATAAGCGGGTCTGACTCAATAGAAATTTTGATAGCCTATAAAATATTTCTTTTTTTGATGGAGCATAGGGAGCATGAGCTCGTGACATTGAACCTCTTGGTATTTTGATGTCAAAATGCAATGTTCTGTATAGGCCAGTTAGGATTTGTATAGCGATTTGTACAATGACTAGAAGGGATTATTATTGATATTGATAATTATGTGATTTTTTTTGTTTGTTTACACGTATGAACGGCTTCGAGTAGCTTTCGTTGGCTATTAGCATCTTCTTTGACCAAACTGACCTTAAATGGCTGCCAATAACTATTCATGAGATAATTGACAATTGCCTATTTCGGTGTTGGTGAATGCATGGGGTTCAACCAATACCACCTAGAGCACAAGGCCTGCGCGTTTCCTCCTCTAAACGTCATCACTAGTAGATCCCCACAGCGCCCCCTAGCTAGCCCGGATGAGCTCCATCGTCTGCTATCGTCTGCTCCATCGCCTGCTCCATCGCCTGCTCCATCGCCTGCTTCAGTGGTCGTGCTCAGAACGAGCTCACATTTGCTAAGACCGGCAATCTCGATGGTGTAGCTTGAACGTTGCGAATGAACTGTGGTAGCTGATTATCAGCTCGTGCTAAGGAGGCGCGCACGCAGTTGTGGCCGCCAGTAGATGCGGCGTATAGTTCCCCCGAGAACCCATGGGAGCGGCGGTGAACGCCTCTAGAGGACTCGGAGTCTACGTAAGCAGACGCTTTGCGAGTCCCATTTCGTCACCCCGACAGCTGAAACAATTCATTACGGTCAGTCCGCTTGCGAAGCGGAATCCATTGATCGCAACTGCAGCAACAATCAAATAACAACGCGCGCATAATCAAATGTGGAGCAGTCTATTTAGCAGTCTCAAACTCCACTTAGGGGATCACACGAGTTTTTAGCGCATCTGGGAAGCGGTGGAAAAGCGTTTAGCTTCTCGAACTACGTCGTAAGAGGTTACTGTTGATCCGTTAAAGACTGCGTTGTGACAGTTTCTTACCTAAATAGGTGATCATTAAAACGTGCGCAAACAACATGTTAAGATTACCAGAGCAAGCGCACCAGCCGCTGCAGCATTATAAAAACAAAAAAGTAACGAGAAAATGACGGCGCAAACATTTTCTGAACTTTGCAGGGAAGATAGGGTCCCCCCCTCAGACGAAAATAAAGAGAAATGGGGAACAAACAGCGAACAACGGCGAATAAAACAAAACGTTAGCAGACAATAGAAAGATACAAATCACCCTGCAAAAAAATCCTTCAACGACAACAATCATTGCGGCGCTTATAAAAAAATAAAAAAAGCAGAAGCATAAAAAAGGAGCCTCACTTTTTCTTTTTTTTTCAGTTGTTTGTTTTATTTTAGTTTGAATGCTGCAGCAACTTAATTACTCACGTTTTGTTCGGTCTTCGGGAAGCGGTGGAAGGATTTCCTTACACATCGCAGAAACTTGTATTTTGCAGTGGTAGGCAGAACATGACATGCCTGCCACCTCCAAGTATGCGCTGGTTCATGCCCGAAGGCGGCCTGTTGATCAACAAATGATGACCCATAGCAGACGTTCCGGCGTAGACAAATAAAGTTCGAATATAAATGTATAACGAGCTTGCACTTTTTCACATATTTAATAAATACCAAAAAGCACATATGAAGATTTCGAATTATAAACTCAATCGAAGGCGAAAATAGGTGGTTATCGCAGACGTAAGTGGAAGAAAACAACAACAACAACAAAGTTCCAGACGGCTCTAAAAATGTCCGGGCACAGCGTAGCAGACGGACTATACTTCGTCTCACCTTAGCATGGACTATTGTTAGCCGCGCTTGCCAGAAGCCCGAGCTAATTGCTTTGGGTGAAGCCTCGGCGGCTGCAGGAGCGCTCGTGCAGCGAGTGCTTCAGTCAAGGCAGTCAAAGTTAGCCGCTCGCGCTTGCACAGCCTTCGCAGTTAGTCCATGCTAGAGTGAGATGAAGTATAGCGTTAGTAAGCGCCGAAGTGAAGGAATGAGAGCAAAAACTAAGCCAAACAAGGCAAAACAAAATACGCGATGGTTTGAACGTCAAGTAAGCAAAAGGAAAACAAAAAAAACATTAAAGAACGAGGAAGAAAGCACGCGAAGGCCATGGAGGTTATAAGTACTATACTTCGTTTCACGTTATGTGCGAGCGAAGTCAAAGCTAGAAGCGCGAGCTCAACGCTCTGAGCGTTCCGGCTTCGTACGTGCGCTCGTGCACTACAGGCGTTGTTACAAGCAGCATGCTCGCGCTGGTAGCGTCGGCTTCGCTCGCACATAAGGTGAAACGAACTATAGGAGGGGGAACGTTGCAATATGTGTGAAGCCTATAGTCGTTAAAAGTTTAAACGGTGTTGTGACCAACGTGACCATAGATCTCTCTGGCGATTAGCGCGCGTGACATGTCACGTGCGAGATGGATGGTTGATTGTAGAAGGATTTCTTGCAGGCTTGCGCGCGCTCCGTCCAGTAGGTTTTATCAGATCGAAGGCTAGACGTGAAGCAAGCAAGCGGTTGAGGCGGATCACGAGCAGACGACACACCGCTGCTAATACATGGGACGATCAGGGCAATCGCCGCAATCGCAACGGAAAAAACGGAAGCCTGGGCGTCGCCAGGACGCTAATTTCCCCGGCTATGAGATGGGCGCTTGCAGCGTGGTCGGCTGCCGCAATCGGACTGGCTTTTCTTCAGCGGGGGTTACCTTTCACCGGTAAGACCTCGGCGTATTACACACACATACTTTTTGGATAACAGGAATCGACCAAAAATTCTTTCAGATTTCCGACGGTCGCCGAACTGCGGAAACGATGGATTTCGGCCGTTGGTCGCCGCGGTGACTGGACCCCATCGAAGTGGAGCGTGAGTGGGCTCCGTGCACTTCCAATTGTCGATAAAACATGTCTCAACCTCGAGTTAAGTTCAGCTGGTTCAATTTGTCACGACCGCAATAAAACGTCCCAGTGGACGACCTGCATAGCGGCCGCAACGAAAAGAAATAAGCCAAAAGTATTGTAACGTGATATAACATGAGCGCGATGAGAGCGCAGCTATCAAATTTGCCGGCTGGCGCGAAAATCATCGCTGTGAAAGTGCCTAAGTGTTGGTCCAACCTGTCGGGTCGACATAGTTACGCAATCATATGTGTATATAATTTGTTCGTGATTTGGCTACTGTAGTAATAAGTTGCCAGATGAAAAAGAGAACTCTCTGCTGATGCACGCAGATGCAAGGTACAGTGCGCGCAATATGAAAGACCCACTGGGAGCGCGTGGCCGAGGCGGTGGCTGGCGGGGGCGCTGCGAGCGCTCTGGGCAATTCCATTCTGCTTCGAAGGGAGGACGCTCACTCGGGGCCAGTGTTGTACAGAACCGCGTTCCAAGGAACGGCGTTCTTGGAACGCGTTCCTTTCACTAGCCCTGATTTAAAGAATTTCTCACGAAAATCGAGATGTTTTCGAATTTTTGTACCCACACTCTATCTTTTTGAAGGGGAAAATGTTTCAATCATTTTTAGTAGTAATATTGTTCCTTCTAAATGCAGTAATTCAGACAGCGGCTCAACTTCGGTAAAAGGTTGGAAAAATGTGTGTAACTATGCGTACTGCTCGAATAGTCTTTGACAACACTTGCTTAACTTTTGACCGTCAATTGTCCGTAAACAGTGCAAAGGAACCCCAGTACACAAAAAAGAACTCCAGTGCCCTTCTTTTCTCGAGTTTAAATTAGAAGAGACTTTCAGGTGACCGCCAGAGTCAACAGCTTCACCCTCTGTCAAGGGGCACGAGAGGCGACCTTATGTTTTGTTAATCTGGCACGCTCTTGTATAACGACATCACAAATGCCAGCTTGTCTAAAGATGGGAACTTCCTAGTATGCCCCTGTCCCTGCTGGAAAAAAGAAAAGAAGGGAACGAGAAGGCAAAAACGCCAGAGGCACTTCTTAGTGTTCCTTCTGCTCTTGGTCTGAACTGTAGTAAATTAAACACGATCAATTTTCTTCTTATAATTTTTAAGGGCCAGCACGGGTCTCCTCGAGAGCTTGGGGCCCAAGGCTGCAGCCCCCTTTAGCAACATACCTTAATCCGGCCCCGGCTTGAGTGGCATATTCGTTTCTTCAATCTTCTTTCATGATCATAATTGAAACAACACGTACCCCAAATTTTCAACCATGAAGAATTACTACATTTAACTCTTACGCATTTGGCGTGCACCAGACACAGATAGAGGGCTTGATATGCTCTCAGGCCAACCAGAAGCCAAAATAATTCACCAGTGGTGGTCCGCTAGGAAAATATTTTCGGCTTCTGGTTGGCCAAGAGAGCATGCCAAGCCCTGTATCTGCGTCTGGTGCACACCCTGGCTTCTGTCCGCTCCTCCCATTGTCCAAACCCTCTCTATATGAGGTTCTTGCTTTCACGGGTGTTTCTTTCCAGCAGTGCACCAGTGCTTGGGAGAAGCGCACTCAATGGGGCTCAAGCAGGCACACATAAACTATAACAGGCATCACACGAAAATTTCTATATCACCTTGCACGGACGCTGTGACATGGCGGCATGGCATGGGTCCACATCACATCGTCGGCGCAAGTTGCCATGAAAACTGCTGCGCGGTGCCAGTTCTCATCGCTAGTGTGTCCCTTGCTTAATTGTCCATATTAGGTAACTTCTTGGACCGATGTACAAGTTTAATTTTGTTCTGAATTGTCATGTGCTGTCTGACAGTCCCCGTCAAACAACGTTTTTAAGGGATAAATAAACTTATCTTTCACACATAAACACTTCACAAATGTTTCATGTGTGGCATACCTGCTTATGATCAGTAGGCCTATGCAGAGGAAATCATTAAATATCTACTTTTTGTGTATTGCCATTCATACGGCAAATCATATTTAGATAAATTTCTTATCATTCAAACAAAAATCATGGCTTCCTAAAGTTTGAATTAGTGAGAGTCTATTGTATTTCTGGTGCTATCATGACAACTCGGTTTTATTTACCAAAACGAAGTTTCCGAAAGGAGCGCAGTGTTAAGAGTGCCTTTAAAAAGATATGAGCTTGAACTCGCTGCATTTAGAAAGATTTGAAATGTAATTTTTATTCCAACTATATTTTTCTAAACCTACAACCACATTACTTTGTCGTTCATTTGGAAAGCTGCACGAGAGCTTAACACAATTGGCTAGCGTGGCAAGCTACGGTACCTAAGTGAAGGAAAACTGCAGAGGGCACTAAGTAAGCATTTTCCGCATATATGAATGCACTTAAATGTGGCATACCCATGGTGCATACAAAACTCACGCCTGTAATTAAACAAAGCTTTGCAACAGTTGCGTCTCGGTAGGTGGACTTCATTCGTTATTAAGGTTGGGCAGACCTTTTGTGCATTAAACACTTCGAAAATTGTTTCAATGTTCAACGATCAAAGCTTATCAAGTAGATTTATAAAATTATTGACATTGAGTAGTTCCTTAGTAATTGGCAATGAAGAAGTGACACGACTTTTGAAGAATAAGAAAATATGTTAGGAGAAATTACTCTATACTCTGTTCACTTTTAAGCTGTCAGTAATGTGGGAGCTATGTGCTCGCCGAACCTATCAATAACCTCCCTTTTATCACCTCATCCCACTCTCAGAGTGCGTCATGAGTAAAAGCGTGATTATATGGTGAAAGATTTAAATATGACTGGTCCAACGAGCAGTAGCTTGTGGCTTGTTTATCCGAGGAAGCTGTTGGGGTCTGTGAAGAGAGAACCAGCCAGGGGGGGGGGGGCGGCGGAGGGGAATTAGGTGGTCCCCCAGAGACGTCACTTGAAAGATGACGTGAAAGTTGAGGGGCACTTTGACCTTCGATTTGTTTAATATTTTATTAATAAAAACTAGCGCACGCAGGAAAGTTTTTTTATTATATAGGTGACACAAATTAATTCCTGCAGTTAATTGGCCAAAGTCCGAAAATCGTTGCACCGCCCCTTTCACACACTGTTAGACCACTGCGAGTCACAGAAGTAGCGGGAGGAAATAGGAGACAACACTTTTCAGCTGTGTTTTATGAATGTCGGTTGGTTAGAGAAACAAATTTAGATGCAAGATGACGGCGGCATACATTATAAACGTTATGCTTTCTGCGAGGAAACCGTAAACCAACGAAAATTGAAATTAATGTAAGACTAGGTAGTCTATTTTTTGTGATAAGGATAAACACGGAGTACTAACACATCTATCATTATGTTTTGCGATATTCTCTGCCTCAATGATTTCTCAACTAAAATTGAAATTAATGTAGGCTAGGTAGTTTAATTCTTTTGTGATATGGATAAAGACGGAGTCCTAACACATTTATCGTTATGTCTTGCGATATTCTCTGCCTCAATTTCTCAATGAGAGAAACCATTGAGGCAAGGAATATCATTAAATATAACGATAGATGCGTTACTACACCGTCTTTAACCTTATCTCAAAAGAATTCCTTGCCCACCTAACTGTGTACAACTGCAAAAGTGGAAGAACATACATTTTAGCCAGGAGCATGGGATGTGGAATGCTATGCAGGATACTGCTAAAATGAGAGATTGTTTCTATTATCTCAAATGTGATGACAAGTTGATATTTTTTATGGAAATGAACTTGCAGTCGGTCAGTTTAGCAAAACAAGCGAAAACTGCTGTGTGGCGGAAGCTTTTGCTGTTTGTGCCCCGAGCTGCAAAACGGTAGGCGGAAAGCCTTGGTAGGTAGGAAAGATTGCATGTTTTATCTATACTGAAAAATATACTGGTTGAAGTTTCCAGTTAATTAATGACATAGTTAAAAATGGGGAGTTTGGCTGTACCAAATGGTTGTGCAGATAAATATATCGTGTTTGTTGGGATGTTAATGGACGTTAAAGACCCTAGGCTAGCAGGGGTACTGCACTTGCTACATTTCTCACCTTCAGCTGAGACACCTGATGGCCAATGAGGTTGACTAACTTCTGGCTGCCTAAATACACACACAACACAATTATCTTAGGGCTACAAAGTGATGTGGATGGAAACTGTGTACAGATTGCATAACATGCCACTTGATAAATTTAGTGCAACTAGATTCTGGGGAAGCGGATCCAGCCACGAAGAGGAAGGGCGAACCAACCGGGAGCGGGCAGCTGGTGGCGAGGGTTAAACGACGGAGTCTGGCGTGTCCCTTGCAAGTCGACCCCAACGATCATCCAGATAAGTGTTTCAGTGGCAAACGGACAAACTCAGTAATGACAGGAGGCCCTTGCGGGAATTCTCGGCGGCGACACAGGGCACCTGAATACGAGAAGCTGGAATGATAATCTATCGGCAACCAGTAAAAGCAACACACTTAGCAGTAACTCGAAGGAACCCGTACAACTATCTTCACTTCTGGCAGGCGCCCGAGGCATGGCCATTTTAAGACTGGTCAGTGCCCGCAAGAGGTTGAATCAGGTGCCACTGTTAGAGCACCTGGATTCGACGACGAAGCAGGTGAACATCTGGTTCGACGGAGCTCGAGACGGTGACAAGACCGACGAGAATCGGAAAATCAGAGTCCAGACAAACTGAGTAGGATTCAAGTTCATTTGCACATTTGTATACATTTTTACCGTTTTCTAAATAAACTTTCTTTAATCCTACAACGGTCCAGCCACACTCCTTTTTCCATTTGATATGGTGACAAGAGGGGTCATTGTTCGTGTTGAATGACTGCTTCATGCCTGTGAAGGCCTAGGTAGGTTGAAATATTCAGACGAGGTTGCACTGTTTCAGGAGGTATGCAGTCAACTCGCGTTATTCCAGAAACAAATTTTGAAGTTGCAGATTTTATGATACTTTACATGAGCATGCCAAAGCTTCGATAAGTGTCCCTAAAGTGTGACTACCTTATATTTCGCATATAACCGTGTATAGGTCCTTCGCAAGCCGATCATGTGCGACTGCGCGGTACTCCTGTCAGTAAAATTCAGGCGTTCCAGTCTCCCGCGGTGCGGAACCCTTCCGACATGACTCCGGAGTTGAGCGAAGTTGGCTGCTATCGTAGGCAGTTTCTCGGATGTGTGCTTCTTGCGACCGAGCACCAGTCTAAACAACTGTTTGTGTGGGACTGGTTCAGCAGGCCTGGCATTGTACCTTTCGAACACGACATTTCACTTTATAAATGCATACGAGTCTATCGTATTTTCTCTAGCAAGGCTTAAAGGCTTCAGCCAGCTTGGCAAACAATACAAGCAGTATCACCTCCATCAAACTGACACTGGCACTCTTGAGTAAGGCGTGTTTCATTGCGCGGAAACGCTCGAGACTATAAAAACACAATGACCTGAAGAAACCACAAACCTTTGGAAGCGTGCGAGAACCGAACGTAAACTCGCGTGCACGACAGCGTAAACACGTCCGTCCGCGTCGTCCCGGTAAGCCGTGCAATCGCATCTTTGGACATTATTTAATGCTAGCGCAACGACTTTGTTCTTAAGTAAAAGAATTGAGAACTATTTTAACGATTATTGCACCCTCGCACAAGTGCCTATTAGAGCGAATTTTAATTAAAACATAACAAAAATTAAAAAGGGGCTGCTGCCACTAAAATGAACAGCCAATGACGTCATAGTCACGTGGACCAATAGGCGTCGACATGCTTTTGTTTTGTTTGTTTTTGTTTTTTCCTTAGCTCCGTCCCCCTGTAATGGGTAGGATTTCAAAATACGCGTCCCGGAACAAATGATCCCGAAATAAATGGTCCCCGAACAAATGGTCCCGGAACTAATGGTCCCAATAGAAACTAGGAAAAAAATGGTCCCAGATAATTATCGCCAATGTGGCTTCTGCGTTTTCGGATATATCCGATAAAATCCAATAACACTCGCCGGTAAATGTTTCACGGTTTCCAATTTATAAGAAAAGCTCCGAATTTCGAGGCTGACGATTGCACGAACTCGACCGGTTTTTATATTTTCTGGGAAGCTCCAGAAATATTTTGCGCTATGGAAACCTAAAGCATGTATAAAGGCATCGAGCTCCGCTCGTTATGTGTGCTACCACCACGCGTCATGACGAGATGGCAATAATTCCAGTTTCTTGACTTCAACGGGGTAGGCACTCACTTGATCGAACGTTTAACCGAATGACATTTAGCGAATAGTCGGCCGCCGCAAAGCTGCGTTTACGGGTGGGCCAAGTGGATTGACATTTTTGTAACGCGCCGCCGCAGACTGTCGCCGCGAAGCGGCCTAAGCAGCGCAGCGAGCGGGGGGGGGGATTAACACGCGGCTCCGTTATTCGCTAAAACGTCGATTCGCTCAAATTTCGCTGTTCGCTAAAACGTCATTCGCTCATGTGATAGGAACCCGCTTCAACAGTACAACTAGAAGTACTCATTTTTCGTTCCAAAAATGTTTCGTTCGAACATATTCTGACGATTTTGAATAAAATTAAGTAAGTTCAATACCCGACCACTTTCTTCAAAGCAACTGGCCTCAAAATATAGACGAGATCCTTCATTCCTCCAAGAAATCACTGATTGCATAACGAATGATGTATGTTGCATGGTATATCTTAGTTTCAAAACAATCTTCTTACGGGACCATTTTGTCCTACCTTCGACTTGCCGGGACCATTAGTTCCGGGGCCATTTGTTCCGTGACCTTTTGTTCCGGGGCCGGTAGTTCCGGGACCATTAGTTCCGGGACTAATGCTTGCTGAAACATCCACTATTGCTTGAAATCATCAATAATGCCCTTACAAGACGTTTCTAGACGCCCCTTTTCTTACACAGAATATCAGTGTCTTGCCACACAACACAACAGTCAACGCAGTGGGACCTCTGTATGGCCAACTCGGAAGCCTCGTTGCCATTTTTAACAGCTCTATTGCTTTCACACAGTCGGTCGTTAACGCATCTAGCAGTCTGGCCAACATAGCAAGAGCCACACTTTATGATTTTCTACACTACACCAAGATCACAGTTCGCAGAAGGTTCCCTATGATTCTTACTACAGTCACTTCTCTCCGTCAAAAAAGGAGTTAACCTGTCCAGACGAAAATCGGGTCCCTTCCACTTTGGTTCCTCTAGTTCTACACACTGTCTCAGGTGGTTCAAGAAAATTAGTAATACCGACTTTATGTTTTGTGGCAAGTTGCGTTGTGTGGCAAGACACTGAGGTTTTGTGTATGAAAAGCGGCGTCTATAAACGTCTTGTAGGGGATTGTTGCTTGATGATTTCAAGGAATCGTGGATGTTTTATCAATATGTCCGTTGCTCTTACCAACCCTATTAAAACGTTTCTTAACAGTTTATTTATTTTTATCAACAGGTCGACCTGTGGTCGGGGGGAACATGTGTGGTTCAGGTGCTCATATTTTTGGTCCCTTTGTGTTGGTAGCTTGCCTTTAGAAATTGCGTTATTTCTTTCGAAGCTTCAAGTGTCCCTACGAACTAGTGTTTTCTTGTCGGTCGCAGGTGTCTTTTGTACCTTTGTTTTTAGTTCTTATCTGCCATGCGTGTGTGACCTCAGGCAGCCTGTGTGTGCTTGTGGGTTTCTGGGCCTATTTATGGAGTTGCTTTGAAAAATAAATATTGCGCTGCGTTCGGAGTTTCGTGTCTGTCCGTCCCTTTTTTGTCCCCTCGCTCCAGGGTTTCTATGTGTTCAATTGTTTGCGGTAATTGGTTTTCTCCGTGCATGTTCTACGGGAAAGTGAAATCATTGAGGTTTTTCAGAGTGTAACATCGATGACGGTCGTGTCATTTCAAATCCCGGAGAAAAGCTCACCGGAGAAAAGCTAACCACATAATTTGCAGATGCGGAGAAAAGCTCACCGGCCATTGGAGTGTATGCGGAGAAAAGCTCACAGCTTTTCATATGGATGTTGTTGGATCATGCGTAACATATATCAATTTATTATCAGTAACATTCGTCAGCTTCTTAAAAAGAGAATTTCCTTTTTTCTAACATTTATTAAGCTTATTGGGTTTATTGCTCCCGAAGTAATAATTGCGGGCGAGTGTTTTCTGTAGTTTACTTTCTAGGCGGCGAAAGCCCAACTGAAAACATTATGAACTTGAAGAACAGAAAAAGTTCGAGAACTTACTAATGTCTGCCTGAAGCTTAAAAAGCCGAACTGTAGGTGCCTAAAATCTGACAGTACACGCGCAACAACGCAGTGCCCGAAAATCTCTTTCAAGCTTTTTTTTTTTTAACCTTAGAAAACAGGTTAGAACAGTCAGTAAGATATTGAGGTTTCTTTCTTCCCCGGACATGCACGTTTTCAAGTAGTTCGTGCTGGTGTTTCCACACGTTGCCTTTGTGTGATAGTATCCTTCTACGGCGAGCCACAAATGGGCTTTAGAGCTGCACACTGTCACCGTTGTTAGTCATGATATATATAAGAACTAGTCTTGTGTAAGGTAGCGAATTGGGCGAGTTGGTAAACGTCATACATAATGAAAACCGCTCGAACGACGAAGACAGAGTGAGGACAACAAACAGGACAAGACGAAGCTCTTCTCGCAACTAAAGTTTTATAAGTAAAATTAACAGAAAGAAAACAGCGTAGCCGACACTGATTACATCAACAAACACCTACAAATATATCAGGTACCACAATATCTTCGGAGCTGAAACGGTTCACACACCGCTATTCATATTAGCTCACAAAAAAAACTCACTTTATCTGAAAGAGCTACCGACGGTGTACTGTCAAGCTGTAAATAAATTGTTGTCTTTTTTAGGGGTGTCCACTGTTCTGATTTTATACTTCCGGCGTCATTAATGTACAAAATGGGTGATTACTAATTTTTGAGGAATTTTGTAAATATGCCCAATGAACTTCAAGAATATTACAAAAAGAAGACAATTATATTTAATGAAGTGACGAATTCTAATTGTATTAAATTGCCACGGGTGACAGCCAATCCGCTAAGCTAAGAAAAACATTTGTGAGCTTTTCTCCGCATCCTCTCAAAGGCCGGTGAGCTTTTCTGTGTATATCGGCCGGTTTTGCAGTGAGCTTTTCTCCGCTGAGCTTTTCTCCGCCGCCCGTCATTCCAATAGTTTAAATACCAGCACTTTTCAACAAGTGCGCCAACATGACGGTCAGGAGTTTTAGTTATGTTCACTCTTTACTTCTGCTTCCTTCTACAAAACACGCGTAAGATAAGGTACCGCATATTCCGCACTATACCGTTCGCGCCCAGTCCATACAGTTCCCACGTAAACGCGTCGTAATGCATGCGCATACTTTGAAAACTGCAGCCTGCTTTATAATGTATGAGGAGGCTTGCATCATACAGTTCTTTTCACTTTATTTCCAGACGCAGCCAAAGCTACAAGCTGATGGGACCAATCAGATAGTTTGAAAAGCGCACCCTCATGATGCTCGTCGTGCTTTTGTACGTTTTCTTTCGTCGTTGAACGAATCGTAAACAGAAAAGGCTGTCGCTTTTGACACTTCTTGCTTGGTCCCATTACCTCGTAGAGTCGTCTGCGTCTGGACTTCGACTGGAACGAAGTATCGAGAAATAATCATCAAACCTACGCTAAACATAATCTACTTGCTTGAAAAAGAAACAATAAAACAAATCCGCATATATTTCGTACATTATAGATAAACCCGGAGGGAAGAATGACAAAGCTAATGTTGTTTAGACCTAAAAAAATTAAAAAAAACTTCTCTGCGTTGCGGTTTCGAGCACGGCGATACGTCATGCTCCATGAAGTAGCGCACACTCTTTCAGGTTCTAAACCTGTGTTCAGCCCCCGCCGAGTACTTCTGCAGATTGCTGCGATTGGCCCTCGGAAATGCAGGGTGTCGTAACAATTATTTTATATACAATGTTTGCTTCACTTCGAAAATTAGCGACCTATCGCCGAACGCTCCTTCTCCGCCCAAATTCAGGGCTGGCGGTCTGAACCAGATGCCAAACTTTAAGATAAGCATTATTTCAATCAAAATTTCTAAGTGATACTCGGAAATTTCGAATGCGAAAATGGTGGCTGACAGAGCTTTGAAACACATAGAGCTAAATTGCGTCATTACCCAAAAAAAGGGGAAAAGCTGGCCCCATTTTCTTTAAAAATAAAAAAAGACATAACTTTTCGATGAAATAACAGTTAGTTCCGAATATTTTCATTGTGTTCAGCCACCAGTGCCACATTTTAGCGCAAAATGAGCGCTCCATGATGGGTTCTTTAATTTTGTGATGAAAAAAAAACTAAATATATACTTTTTTTTTTTAGGGGCGCGGGGGGGGGGGGGGGGGGACAGGTTTTAAACGCTCCATATATTTTAGAGTGTAGTTCGTGCATAAAAGTTTAAACTTTTTAAACGTGTATATATTATAGCTGGCGTAATACAGGCCCAAAATACAGTATGCTGACATCAAACAACCTTGTCGACAGCTCGCCCGTAAAGTACTACAGGGTATTCTCGCGCGCTGTTGGGGCGTAGATAATTAATAAAATGAGCCAATAAACGGAGTGCAATAAAGCTTTTGACAAAGGTGCCTTTAGGTGGTGCATTTATTGTATCCAATGTCGTAGAAGGGAAAAAAAGAAAGAGAAAACTTGCTTGTTTTTATGCGCGGGAAGAAAACAGAAGCAAGCCGTTAGGTTAAATCTTCTATTCAGATTTCGTACGACGCAAGCTCGTGTCTGCTGGATCTGTGTTAGCTTCTGAAATAAGCTTTTAGGTTGTTGTATCATCTGGTGACATATTTAAGTGGCAGCGCTAACCCGACGGTGCGCTTCTGCTTTTCTTCCGAGTATGAGAAATGCACCACCTAAAAACAAATTTGTGAGAAAACTTCTGACAGTTTTGGCTTAAATACATGATTATTTTACACCCGAACAGCGATCGAGGAAACCATGTAGTTGCGACCCAAATTTTGTCTTTTTATTTTGAACGCAGGAGAACGCAACCGTCATTGTTGTGGACTGGTTCAAAGGAGCCAAGAATTTCTACCCTGAGGCGAAGCAGTATGCAACGATGATGGCCAATGGTACGGCGGAGCTCGTGAAGACGCTGGTCGACGCCGTCGCAATCAACGTTTCCAAGCTGCACTACACCGGTCACAGCCTCGGGGCCCAGGCCGCGGGATTTTTCGCACAGGAACTCAAGTCCATGATGAACGCGGTCAAAAGATTGGCCGAATTACAGGTGAGCCACCTCTTTTTTCTTCTTACATTTATCATACCAAGTCAGATCACATTGCTACGAAGAACTGCAAGATAGAGGTAAGATAGGGGTACGGGTATCCTCGTACCTCTATCTTACAGCAACAGTATCACATCAAAGCAGGTCAATCCAGTGTTCATAAAAACCGATATGGTTCAACCACATCCTTGCAATGCGGAAATATAGCGAAAATAATTCCTAGAGAAAGGGAGCAAGAGGGACAAAGGACAAACAGAAATCTCCAAACACAACTATGCCTGTTTTCACCTCAAGAACCGTAGGAAAAAAAGTCCGGCTTCTCGCGGATGATTACTAAGTTTCACCTTTAGGTGGAGATTTAAGATATATTTAGTAGCATTTTGAAGTGGATACACGTTATCTTATCAAGGAGTACACGTTTCAAATGCCAAAAGCATCGCCTGTGCCTCCGACAACCAAATCTGGCGAGAACTATTTCTCGCGGCGTATGAACAATGCGCAAAACTTACTGTTTTCTTGAGGTGAAAACGGGTATAGGTGACTGGTGCGCGACCGAAAAATCCGCCTGCTCCGTGTATCGAACCCGGGGCCTCTTCATTTCCAGTGGAGCGCTCTACTAACTGAGCTAACTAGGGGTCAGACGTCAGTAGGGCGAACATGTTTTATGAGCTGCCACAACTCTAACAACAAAAAGGGTGAAAGGTTTGCATTTTAAGGTTATGACTATTGTGCGATGAAATACAAAGTTGCGGGCAAGATGGACGACAATGACGAAAATAATCAAATATAGGTCGGATTTGTTTTCATGCTTTTGTAGAAGCGAATACTTGAAACAATACAAATCATGTCCAGAGATTTATTCTCTCATTAGATTGTGATATTTAGTTTACCCTTAAAAATGTGTTCGTCTATTTCTATTTTTTTTCACTTCTGTGCAGCAACTTTCACGCACAGGCCTTCCTGGCTTATGTCGGCCATACAATGTAAGACGTGCAAAAAGCGTCATACTATTCTCTTCTAATATATTTTATGCTAAAGTCCAGGGTTGAGGCACCATATACAGTCAGGGAGGGCTGGTTATCGCATGGTCATGATCTGAATAAAGACTTATACCATATTTTCCGGACCTTTCTTTGCAATTGTTGTATAATGCACAGGGGCAAATGTCACTTGAAAAATCAGTTTCCTCAGACAGTCAGTATCGGGGTCATAGCCCGCCGCCGGTGCATCTTTCGCACCAAGTGCTTAGTCCGCACGTAAAAAAATCTCACAAAAACATATTGAGAAATGCCGGCTTTATCAGTTCACAAAAGAGCTTAAATAATAAAGAAATCAATATTAACAGAATCTGTTATGTACAAAATCCATCACATTTCGCAATAACGAACCATCTGGAAAACACAAATCCGTTTACAATCCGTACTATTAGAGTGTTCGCACCACTTAAAAGTTAAACTTTTAAACGTGTACGAGCTGTAGCCCAGAAACGACGGTAAATACCTCCTATGATATAATAAAGTCTCTAAAGATGCCAACTTCCAAGAGAACGCGGTTCTATTTGAAAGACATCTTGTTGATAAAATGAAAATTAAATAGTTTTACTTTAAAAATGGTGTTCTCAGCTTTGCGATATTTGTGAGGCGACTTGTAGATTGGGTCACTGATTTATAAGTCTCAAATTATCGTACTGTAATATATATATATACAAAAGAAAAAAAAACAAGTCACGCGCAGAAAGTAACTTGAGTATAGTGATAGTAAAGTTCATGTACGTGGCACTTGATGTAGTATGATAGTCGTAGTCTGCAAGTGTAAAAAAGGAAGAGTGATTTCAAGCGTATTCTACCGCTTAAATGTAGATTAAGCGCCGCGATCAAGAACTGAACCAGTGTATTCCAGTTTGAGTGTAACAAAACGTTTCTACTGGAGTAATGAAAGGGTTTAAGAAAAGTTGTATCCGAGCATACGATTATATTGTACAGCGGAGCTGTTAAGGGCTAGTTTCCTCAGGATCGTGTCCCCCGCAAAGAAATGTCGACACAAAACTCTGGTTGCCGCCGTCGCTCATAGATGGCGGTAGCTGTCCAGAGTGTTGTGTTTGCCGGTTGTCCGCTTGCCACCGTCGCTCATAGATGGCGCAAACTTTCGAGCCTTTTTCTAACAACATATTCAGTACGAGTTTTGTATCATAGGAAATTGGTATGTACACTCATTCAAATTCTTTACACGGGGAGGCGTTTCTAAATGGGTGTTCAGTTGGCGAGATTTATGATTATTATGGGGGTTTAAGTTGAAGAAAACAAGAAAGGGACATGGGATCTTCCGACATCAAGGGAACATGCGCGTGATCCGAGTGCTTGGAACGCGTTCGGGTGCCGATAATAGGGGGTAACGGGAAAATGGTTGGGTAGTGTAAGGAAAACTGGAAAATGGCCGTGAATTAGGAAAGCGGGAGAATGGTATACCTAAAGCACGGAACCTCATATTCATAATCAAGTTGAAAACAAGCCCGTGTTGTGCAGTCAAATTTGACCAGTTCAATTTTGACAAAAGAAGGAAGCACTTGGATCTGTTGGCTAGAAACTTGGTGAACTTGTTTCGCCATCGTTGTTGTTGGAGTGCTTTGTGCCTGTAGTACTCCATCCAGCAGATCTCGTGGGACTCAGACCTTGTCCGTGTGACCAGGCTGGCTAAGTGCACTGGCAAATTACAAGGCTTCTAGGATCATGGAAATATGCTAGACTTGTGGATTGTGGAGTCAACGACATGTTGTTCTTTTTCGCAGTCATCCCGATGTCGTTATGCGTCGGAGCGGTTCCGGATTACATTATGTACTGATTAAAAGAGATAACTACCACTTCTTACGTTTTCTAGAAGTTATCGGTTTAGCGGGTGCTTTGCTTTCGCAAAATTTAACAAAAATAAAAGTCAAATCTACTGCTGCGTAATACATTTATCGTCATGTGATCTCAAGACATTTGGAAGTACTATTTTTCTCATCGCTTCTTAAAGCTACCTTCGGTAATTCGAACCGAGGTGCGGAGAAGTTTCATCTGATGTGTCCGTAATCTTACAATTGTTTAGTGCGTAGTAGATTACTTTGGGTGCTAATCAGGACTTTTCAGCGTTTATACATAAATGCACGCCTTTTTGGGACGTCCCAGGCCCTTGTCGTTGAGTATGGACGAAAATATTAATTTTGTTTTTATTTCCATTCCAAATTATGGGGTGCGTGGTTAGAAATTAGAATGCATAATTCCTAGCATGCTCAAGATGTTTTCCTTGCTGTTGAAAGTCTCAAAGACTTTGTAAGCAGGAAAAAAGTAAATGCCGTCACGGCAAGAGAAAAACGAACACTTCCGTTTTTACTTTGGACACCAACCACGCAAACAGAACGGCTTTCTTCCTCGCCTGTCCTGTTGTCGAGAGATTGTTGACCGAAAACAACCGGGGAGGCCTTGGCGATAGCCAACAGAGCATATGGGTGGCTTTCTCAACCCATGTGGTGCTCCTATCGCAAACCGAAACTTGAAAAACCCGTCGAAGTTCTGTGGCTTTTCAGAGAGCCGTAAAATGCCGCGCGTGCCTTCTATTGTTATGCAATTTATTTACTTAGTGTTTTTAGATGATGCTCAGCAATTTCCTAATTGAATCAATACCCTTAAATATAATATTAAAAAGTTAACTTCGCAAAAATAATTAACAACTTAATTATTCCAAACTTTAATAATTTTCCTAAACGGGCCCCTGGCCCAGAACGACAACGAAACAAGCCTTTTTTTTTTTTTTTTGCGAGGCGTAGTTTTTGCAATGTCGAATTTTTCCATTTTTTGTGAAACACCCTGTATGTATGTAGTCACGTAGAAACTAAATAGCTCCAGGCGAATGGGCGTCTCTCCCATTCAATCAGACCACGCTGAGAAGACGCGGATCATGACAGCAGTTTCTTTGCTTTGATTGGCTCCCCCGTCTGCTTCACATGAACGAGTCCTGACGTCAGCACTAGTACGAAGGAAGACCACCAGGATAGCGCTCCCGAGAAAAGAAATGCTCGCTCGCTTGGAGCTATTTATATAGTGCGTGACTTCACAAGCAAAGCGCCCTTTAAC
Organism: Ixodes ricinus; assembly: GCA_037355805.1. NCBI lineage: Eukaryota > Metazoa > Arthropoda > Arachnida > Ixodida > Ixodidae > Ixodes > Ixodes ricinus. Next base: position 41,611 of record JAZHYW010002836.1, read on the forward strand.
TTCTAAATGTACTCAACCACTATAATTTCACTGTGTCGTTCTGCTAGACCTTCTCTGTACCACTTCTGCAGCATCCTACGATCTTTATCCAATTGTTTTCCGAACAGGCACGTGTACAATCCTCGCCTCACTTCGTCGGAAGCTGATTTCAACGCCACCCTTTTAGCACGCTGCGGCAGCAGTCTCCGCAACCGCTGTTCAGACAGCAGCCGCAACGTGCAAGAA